>JANHFX010022256.1:23500-70726 GCA_027560015.1 Chloroceryle amazona
GAGGAGCTGTCCTGGCATCATGCTTTTTTGCACCCTGGCACTGACTTTGCTGTGCGTGGGCTGCGAGGCCAGATCCTGTGGGCTCTGCGTTGTTTCGGCAGTGCAACGCAGGACCAGGGAGTCCCAAGATATTTTTGCTGCTCTACACAACTAACAGTCCAGCTACATCAGCACTGAAATAAGTCAGTGAACCATGCAGGTGCATCCTTCACATTTTCCTTCCACGTTTATCTAAAATATCACAGCTCCTGTTAATTCACATTGGCAGATTCTCTCTCTTTTATTATTAAATTAAAAAAAAATAAATAAAGGAAAAGCAGTAGCTGATTTTTACAGATATTTAGTGCTACCAGATGTCAGTGGAAGCCTAGAGTGTTTGGCATCTCTGAAAGTACCACTTTTACTCTGCTAAAAGATTTTCTAGCTGTACAACTTCAAAAGACTGGTTGACATTTATGATGTGAGAAATTCCCTTATGGTTCTCTATGACAACAGCCTGAAATATATGGTTTAAAATGTGCAATACATGGCGGAGGGTGGGTAGGGCAGAAATTTAGAGTAGCGTAAAAATGGCAAATTTGAAAACTCTTCTAAGTACTCTGGAAGCCGTCCTGTTATGTAAAGCTGTTACTGAATCCTGGGCATGTGAATTAAGTCTGTGACCACATTAAAAACTCAAATGTTTGAACTGGAAGAACTTCAGGACTGATGAGCTGAGGAACTAGATGAGCAAAATAAGTATTCCTCTTTTTTTTTTAACACATTTATAGTGACAAGTGCTGAGTGTTGTCCATTCGGGTTCTCTTCACTGGGAATAGAGGTGCTCAGCACCTCTCTCTCCCACCCCCCCCAAAAAAAAGCCCCAATTCCAATTTTTACACTTCATCAATATTCAAGTCCATATGTTTTTCTGCAAAGTGACAGTGCCTCTGAAAAATGCGTGGTTTCAGCTGCTCTAAGAAGTGAAAGATTTGAGGCCCCCATTAATGCCAGTGTTGATTGCATGGAAATTACCTCCTGGGTGGTTATTTTCTTCAACTGTGAACTAATGATTTGTTTTCAGGTTGATTATTTAGCTCATCTCTCAATGGCTGTTTTTCTTAGGCATCTTGGCTCACAGCTTTGTGAACTGGAGAAGCTGATAGATAAAATGATGATTGCAGAGTTTTCAACTTATGCTCGCAATGATTTAAATAGACCCCTAGAAGATGATTGCCCAATTCTAGAAGAGGTATGTCTGTTATTGAAATAAACTGTCTGATGAATATGTTTGCATCTTTAACATACTTAATTAGAACCAACTAATTCACTTGGGTCCCTAATAGCAACATTATAATTTTATACCATTTCTCTTCTCATCCACACCTCCCCTTGCAATTTTTTTTTTTTTCATGCTTGGTAAAATTAAATAATTGCTGCTGAACTCATGGAACTGCAATCCAGTCCTACTTTATTTTTTCAAAATAATCTGTTCTGTTTTTCTCTGATTAAATGTCTACTGAGTTCAGTTCATGAACCTCAGCATGTAAGTGGAAGAGAACATGGACTCTCATATCTACTTGACTGTAAAATTTCAGTTTTGCAGTGAAAGCTGGTAGTTGTGTGTTCTCATTCTGTTTCCTTGTGCATTTATGACTGCTTATATCAAGCATATGGATGCCCTGTATACATGCTTCATTTTCAGTGTATATATATTGCATATTGCTCATTCCCCTGAAGGTCACCAACATCTGAAGATTAAGCTATTTTGATTGTCTTCTAGCCAGAAAAAGATTTTGGGGGGATTTTGCCTGTACTGTTCTTAAGTAATCGCTAAACCCTAGTAACTGGTCAGTCTTGTTTTATCCATGGGTTTCATGAAAAACAGCGAATGGCAATAGCACTTCAGTATTCACATTTCTGCCCTATAGTTTCTTCCCACCTCGGTGCTGCTCTCACTTGTGCTGGTGTCATTGTATTTAGTGTCGTTCTTGCTCAGGGTAAGGAAACTCAATGATCTTTAGAAATACCCACACAAGCAAGTGAGCACAACTGAGGAACAGGTGTGAAGGGAGCTGGAAGGAAGGGACTCAGCTGGTATTGTCCACGGGGAACTTCATATAGTTAAGCATAGCATTGGTCTTAAGGCACTGGTCTGATCTAAATACTGTTTCCTGTGTGTATGATACATGAACTTTCTTGCTGCTGTGTAATGTCTTTGCATTATTTCTTCTCACTGTGATATTTTTAGTGGGGAATTTTATTTATTTTTTATGTTTGTGTTTTTTTTGTTTGTTTGTTTGTGGGTGTTGTTTTTGTCTTGACAGGAGAGACTTATATCACTAGTATTTGGACTTTTAAAACAAAGAAAGCTAAATTTTTATGAAATATATGGAGATGAAATGATTACTACAGCAAAGAACATAATTAAACAGGTAAGCCAAACATTTCTTATGTATCTGACAAGACTGAGCACACCTTACAAGTTATTTTTTTAAGTAGTTCAAACCAGCTCTGATTTAAGGGGGGTTTTTTTTGGTGGCTGATAGTCTCTTATTTAGGCCAGCTGAGCTTGTAGACACTAAGGACTTCCTGAAACACAGATGTCTTTAGGCAGGAAAGACTTCTTGGAAGGAGTAGTAGCATAAGTATAGCAGATCACAGCTTTCTCTGTGTGATTACCATTGTTCTGAATCCCCCCATTGTAGCTTAGTGTTCTTTCTTTCTCTTCCCCAAATAGTATAGTTGTTTTATAACACTATGGTTAAAAAAACATGCATGCAGAAGGAAAAAAAAAAAAGGCAGAAACAAAACACCCAAAACAAAACCCTGAACAAACAAAGGCCAAAACAAATTTAAAAAAAAAGCCAACCCCCATCATCTGAAAAACAAACCCCCAAGTTTTTAGTGTAAACTCCTAGAAGGGAGCAAAGAAAATTACTAGTTGAAACATTCAAATTCCCAACAGTTGCTACAGAAAACACTGCTTGTCTGAATGTTAGCCCAGACCAAGTGTAGGCACGTGGTTAAAAGCTTGGAAATCATCCTTGCCTTTTTCTGAGAGCAAGGTGAAGTAGTAATGAAGAGGGTACAGGTGCTTGCCTGTAAAAACAAACAAAAAAACCCAAAGCAAACAAAAATTTTGAATGAATCCTTGTTAGCATTGGTGTGGTTGTTTGCCATTTAGGGTAGTGAGCGTGTCTGTCTTTTCAAACCAAAAATCTTTGTAGATAAACCCAACTAAACCAAACAAATTAAGAAAGTTCAGATGAATTGTTCCAGGGAAAGTGCCTGGACCAGTTTAGACACTGCCATGCTGGCTTTTGTTTGCAAACAAAAACATAGGCTGAACTTCTGAGTGTGTGTTTGGTACTTTTAATTTTACTCATTTTGTTTGTTGGCATGCATATGTGAGGATATTGTGAAGGGGTGTTTTTCTCCCTTAAAGATAACATGATTATTTCAAGTGTCATGTTCTGAGGTGTTATGAGCTACCTCTAATTTATATCCCAAATGTGGTGGGTTTTCCATCAGGTGAAGATAGTCTCTCCTGTCCTTACAGTACAGTACACTCTTCACAGCTGTGTTGAGAACCAGGTTGAGAACCCAGCTTTTAAAAGTTTGGATTTTTTGTTGTTATCATTATTTTTATGTTAAGGTTTTTGTTTTAAGACAGATTGGCTCTACCAGTCCACTTCACATTGCAACCCCATGGCTCTGTCAATAAGGTTTTGCAGGGTGGGTATAGGTAACACAGGCTTATGTTGCTAATAAATACTGTGGCAGAATTAGGAGACTGTGACTGTGTGTGGGACTGCACCACCATGTCTTGTAAGGATTTGGCAATGGTGCGAGTCCTTTCTCACACAATGCAATTTAAATCAAGTTAAGCACTCCTGCCCTGAGCTGCTGCTTCTCTGTCCTCCTGAAAGCTGTGGGGTGCTGGGCTGGGTCAGGTCATTGCCCAGCTCACTGAAAGACAACAGAGGATGTGAATGAACATGACTTTCTAATAAAGCTGTACTCCTGTAAGCCTGGAACAACAAAGGCATACAGATGTGTGCAGCTGCTCCAGGCCTTTGCATAAGGCTTAACACCAAAAAAAACCCAACAGAAACATGAATTAATAATACCACAATAAAACTGTTCATCTATCATCAACTGTTCAACTGCCCATCAGTCTCCATTGGCTTTTCACTTGCCTGTATCAGTAGTTATAAGGAGTAGGTTTATTTTTTTCCTTTAAATTCTTTGTTTAGTCCACCCAGTTAGTAGACAAGGTTTAATCAACTTCCAGTATAAGTTTCTACTGAATAGGGAAAATAGAGAGGATCAGAGTATTTCTGTGTGGTTTGTGCAACACATTTGCATTGTGGCCTATCGTCTCAACCCTTAGGGATATTTTTTCCATAATAAAAAATACCGTTTCCTTCCCATGTCTCAAAGGTGCTTCCTGTTCAAATGCATTGCTGGACTGTTATGGTCAGTACTTTTAGTAGCTCTTTACTGTCAGGCAGAGAGCAGAAAGAAAGAGCAGAGGTTTGTAAGCACGGAACACACTGCACACTGTACTGACCACTGTGACTCAAAATGCAGGTAAAAAAAAAAAAAATCTCTCTAGCTTGAGATGGCAGCCCTCAGGTCACCACTTGGGTTGTACGTATTCACTTAAGGGTGAGACAAGTTAATATGCTGCTGGCTCGTTTGATTAGGTTATTGATTGGCCTTTGGGAGAAAACCCCCAATTCATTCTGAATGGAGTTGATTTGTACCTAGGCCTTACAAATAAGGTGGAAAGAGAGCAGGGAAATTGCTGTAAAACAATGCATAGATGTGTTGGGAATGAAAATCAATTGTTCCTGGAGATCTGAAGAAATTAGCCAGTTGAAGAGCAAGTGTCCTTTGAAGAAAGGCCATAGCTTAGTAATTAAGATGTGGAGAAATCTAGGGACAGGGGCAGATGGTGCCCTGGAGGTGAAGAGGACAGACAGACAGCAAACACCATGTTGCTGAGGAGAGCAGATGAGACTGGGTCTGCCTTAACAGCTGGAAGCACAGGACTGAAGGTGTGTGTGATTCCTCACTTCCCTGGTTCTGTTCCTTCCATTCCAGCATTTAAAGCTGAAAAGGAAGTCAAGCACCATTTTCCAAAGTCAGGCACTTTGGAACAGCAGCGAATAAGGCTTCCATTCGGAAGTACCTGACCTGAGAGGTATTTTTTGAAGTGGTGCTTGGCACCCGTGCTCAGAAAAGCAGGTCCCTTTGAGATGGAACCAGTGTGCCCTGCAGAGCTTAGGACACAGTTTGGAATGTTTTGATCGTCTCTATTTTGCAGATAGATTTGGGGAGGGTGGGGTGGTGATTTTGGGGGGTTTCTTTCAGGTTTTTTGCTTGTTTGTTTTTAGAGAAACAAGTTGTTAAATAATGCAAATATGTCTTCCCTTTATTTTACTTCTCCCTATTTAACTTGAGGATTATTGTGTATGTTATGAAACTCAGCAGTGGTTAGAAAGAAGCTAAGATCTTGTTTGTTTGTTTGTTTTTCCCTTTAAATTTGACAGTGTGTGGTTAATACGGTATCGCAGATAGAAGAAATAGATACAGAAGTCGTTGTTAAGTAAGTATACAGCCAGATTTTTTTTTTTGGTGGTGGGTGGGGATAGGATATGGATGTGTTTTAGCATAGATAAATTTACCATTCGAATTTGTGGTTAAATTTCCCTATAATTAAGGATTATCCTTCTGTTTCACCTTAAGTCTCTGCTTCTGTCCCCCTCTGAGAATATTGTGTATTCCCCTTCTCATTCAGATTCTAATGTTACCTTAAACTTACTTTAAAAATAAATACTGAACTTTGGTGAATCTCACTGCATGAAGCATAAACTACTCTGTTTAGGCACGTATCTCCTAACTACTTGAGATCTTTCCCTGTTGTTATAGTCTGGGATTTTGTACTAAAACATGTCAGTGGTTTCAGTACCTCCCACATGAACGAGATTAGGACATATCCAGAGAGGAGACCAGACAACTTCAGAACCTCATGAAGCCCAGCAAAGGCAAATGACATATTCTTTCTTAGAAGGAGCAACCCCTTGCAACTGGAGATAGAGGAGATGGCTAGCTTCAAAGAAGCTTTGCAGCGCAGGACCTGGGGGTCCCTGGTGGAGAACTGGTTGGCCATGGACCAGCAGCATGTCCTTGCAGCTGGCACCATGATAGCATAGCCAGCAAATCAAGGAACAAAGAAGGCATTGAGATCCAGCAGAGGCCACTGGGTTGGCTGAGGACTACATCAAGTGTAGGAAGAGCAGCAGACAGGGAGCTGGGTCCCCCTTCAGTCTGGGAGGAGGGAACTTGGAGGAGAGCTGCCCAGAGCCAGTCCATGGGAAGGTTACAGCAGAGCTGTAGACCTAGTGTAGTTCCTCTCAGAGGGTGTGCCAGGGAAGGAAGAGGGGTGATGGGCACAAAATGAAACATGAGAAATGCTAGTTGAGTTTTAGGAAAAATGTGTTCCCTGTGAGGATTGTCAACCACTGGAACAGGGGCCCAGAGAAGCTGTAGGATCTCTGTCTTAGGACCTAGGCAAGCCTTGATTAGGTGGGGACCAGAGCAACCCAATCTAGTAGTTGCAACCTGCATTGAGCAGGGGTTGGACAAGATGTCTCCAGAGGTCTAACCTCCAGAGGTCCCTGCCAGCTTCTGCTTTTCTGTAGCTCTGCAATTCGTTTGGCTCAACAAAGGGTTACCCCAAGATAATGCAACCAGACTAGCTGATAAAGCAGAGTGGCAGAATCTGTGTGGAATTCATACCCAGATTGGGAAAAGACTGGCGCAGGGTCATTTTTAAACAGTGGATATTTGCTCACTGTTCTCCAATGTTTACTGATTTGCTATTGGGTCCTAAGTTGTGTATTAAACCCTTTAACTTTTGTTCTATTGATTACTTTTCTGCCCTTTGCTACAAACAACTGACTTGCACTTTAATAGCAGAAATGGTCTCACTGCAATGCAACAAAATGGGCTTAATAACACAGCTTTTGTAACACTTGCAAAATATTTTCGTTGTTAGGGTTTTTCTATTATTATTATTGATTTTTTTTTTGAATTTTTTTTATTGTTTCCACATGATTTGTGAAAACATTATTAACCCCTCTCCTATGTTGGTAATACATAACTTATCCTAGGGAAGAGAACATTATACCCTGGAAAAAAACAAAATGGAAAACGTGAGGCTTTCATTATTTTGATGCGTTCTATTTTTTATGACTCCTTCCCCATTCCACTTGCATTCATTGTGTTGATCATGACTGTTGTTTAGGTGAGGTCTGCTTTTCTGCCAGATAAGTCTACACAGTTTACCTTATATTTACAATCCCATTTAAAGCATGGTTGTTTTTTCTTTATGTGCCAGTAGGCATTGTGGCCAGTAAACATTTGCTGTTTACTGAATATTGCTCTTTTTTCAGGCTTGCAGATCAGATGAGGATGATGAATTTTCCTCAGTGGTTTGATTTACTGAAGAATATATTTTCAAAGTTTACCATCTTCCTCAAGAGAATAAAGGTAAGACATTCATGTACCAAGAGCTTCACATGCTTCAGACATGGAATGAAGTTACTTTGCATTTGAAGCTGTTGGTTTAGCTTTCAGAGTTCAAACCTTTTATTGAAAGAAGGGCATGTGAATATCGGCATCCAGGGCAAAAATGATTAGTGCTAACAAAGAGAGCAGTGGGAAGGAGATAATACCTCTTGTTACGTGATTACATCCATTTCAGGCTGCTGGGGATTAGGACAGAACTTTTGTATGTGTTAGATTGCTCCAAATGAGGTTTCTTTCACCATTCTCAGAAACATCTGTGATACTGGTTACCTTCAGACGAATGGATCTGCCTCTGAATGCTAATTACACAATAGAAAATAAAGCCAGGATTTAGCTTAATTTTGTGGGTAAAAGAAAATCTTTTTCTTGTACAGGCTTGTGGCACGGGGTTTTGTTGTGGGGTTTTGTGGTTGTTTTTTGGTTGGTTGGTTTTACTTTTTTGTTTTGTTTGTTTTGTAATAAAAGTTATGTTTGATTCTAGGCAACGTTAAATACTATCCGTAGTGTGGTTTTCTTGGTTCTAGACAAGAACCAAAAAACCAGAGACCTGGAGGACACCTTACAGAAGAATTCAGCTAAAGACAGTACAGTGGACACAGAAGTGGCTTACCTGACTCATGAAGGCATGTTCATAAGTGATGCGTTCAGTGAAGGAGACCTCCGACTTGTAGCAGCTGACACTACCTCTCAGAGAAACACTTCCCCAAACAGTGAGCCCTGTAGCAGCGATTCGGTCTCTGAACCAGAGTGCACTACTGATTCCTCATCCAGCAAAGAGCAAACATCATCTTCTGTTACTCCAGGGGCAGTAGAGATGATGTAAGTAAATGTGGTGCCTGTCTCTGCTTCTCAGGGTGTCAGAAGCAAGGTATTGGTTGCAGACAGTTGTTTCTGGTGATACAGTACAAAAATTACTTTGAAGGGATGGGCTGTTCTAGCTAAGTGAAGTGCAGTGGCTCTCCGCCATTTCCCCTGGAGACTGCCATCAGCCTGTGCTGTCCCTTGCTTACCGCTGCTGTTTATTTGCTGTCTTTCCACCTCTGTGTGTAGTGGTACAGGGACTGAGGATGTCACTTCTTACAGAAAATGGTCCCTTCTCCGCTGTTCTGCTGGGGAGCCAGCTTCTGCAGAGAACAGGAGAGATGCAGGTCTAGCCTACATGAAAGACAGATTGTTTGTCATGCAGGCAAAAGCATCTCTGTTCCCTGTCTACGTTCTCCATGGCTATTTTTCTGGTTGTTCTTTTGGTAGTTTGTTGGTTTTTGGTAGTTTTTTTGGTTGTTTTAAGCTGGCTTCATGTAATACAGCTTGATAAATTCTAGAGAAAGATCTGCTGTTTGTTGTCAACTATTTGTCTCAACTCCTTCAAATCACAATGTTAGCTAAAGGAGATGGATTTAAAATAAATACACTGTGCATAAAACAACTTCAGGCCTCTGTATGTCCAAACATCCATCATACACTGGAAGAGAAATGCAAAGTAAAGAGGAGCTCAGGGTTCCAGTGAGGAGCAAGGAAGGAGAAAGGGGTTGGATCTGAACTGGTCAGAAGCAGGTTGTCTAGTTTGCTAAAAATATAATATGCAGCAAGAGCTCTTGAGCAATAACGTTGTTTCCTAGGCTGGTTACATAACTTTTTTCTAAAATAAATTTGCTTCTTCCCTCTTCTGGTTTTCTTTGCACCTCTGCCTAGCGTTTGGAGCAGACTAACAAAATTACACAGTTAGGATAATGTTAGCCCAGTTGCCGCTCTGTAGCATCCCAGGTTTTCTCTCCTTTCATACTGTCCGTCCCTGGAGCAGCCATCCTGGGCCAAAAGATAGTTATCATGACTCATTATGTGAATAGCAGAGCTGTGCTGTGGGATAGCCTCAAAACAGTAGATGGATGACAAAAAGTTTTTTAAAAAGCACCTGCTTAGGAGCTCGAAGTCTGAAGAGCTAATAGAATATTATAGGTGAAAGTGGTGGGGAGGGAACAGTGTTTTAGGCGTTACATTTGCATGGGAAGAAAAATACTGTGTTTTACCTGTTGTATGCTTGTGGTACTCAGGTGGTACAGGGGCTGGGTAAAGTTCAGCTCAGTAAATGTTAATGATAGTTATTGTGTTAGTAGTGACTATATCATGTGTTCTCTTAGACCAGCAATAGCAATTATAATGTGGATTTAAAACAAAATACAGGGGTGTGCAGTTGTACATTTCCTTGTTACAGGGTCTGATATGACTTTACCAGCAGTTTTGAAGGTCCCATCTGTACAAAGTGACTGGTGATAAGCTGTCTGTCTGCATTTGACAGTTGCTGCAAGTTTCTATCCTTTTTCAACCTATGAGCAGAAATACTGTTTGGGTTTGTTTTTGGTTTTGTTTTTTTTTGATAAATTGACAGTCAACAAACTGATTCTGTCCTTTGCAGGATCAGTGATGACATGAAGCTGACTGATCTGGAACTGGTCAGGCTGGCAAACAATATTCAGGAGTTACTTTATAATGCCTCTGATATCTGCCATGATCGTTCAGTCAAGTTCCTCATGGCAAGAGCAAAGGTAAGGAGCTTGGGTCAGACTGCTGTTGGGGTCTCATCCTTCATGAGAATTTACTCCCAGGTTATTGGTTTAATGAGAGTTCTGAAATGGCATTCTCAGTTGAAATTAAGTAACTGTTCCTGCTGCCACAGGCATTTGATGTTAATGCCCAGAGCACAGGAGCGCTAACACAACCTAAGGCAATGTGGGGCTTCTGCCCCCTCCCTTCCCCCCACCCCCCGCCCCTTCCTGACTTGGGTCTCTTTAAAGCTCCATGTAGAGAACATATATTTATGAGAAGGGAGCTGCTTACACTGCAATCTGCCTTCTCTGTCCCATGTAGGGTTAAATAATGTGCCTCTTAAGAATAATAGTAGCACTCAGACATGGTGTCTAGTTATTTCTTTACATTTCTCAACGTTTGTGATGTTACGTCTCCTTACAATGGTTTTCTTTGCATATAGGATGGCTTCCTAGAGAAGCTGAATTCCAACGAGTTTGTTGCTCTTTCTCGCTTGATGGAAGGATTTATCTTAGACACTGAGCAGATCTGTGGAAGGAAAAGTATGTCTTTGCGAGGAGCACTTCAGAGTCAAGCCAATAGATTTGTGAATAGATTCCATGAGGAGAGGAAGACGAAACTGAGGTATCTCTGGGTGGAAGACGTTGTGCTCTTACATGAATAATTTTATCAATCATATACCAGAAAAACACAATCATTTGTTGCCTAAAACACTAGTAAGCCAGTTGTACATAAGAGCAGGGGGTGAAAAAACACTTAAGACCCAATTATTTTCAGTTGCTTTAGACTTTTACTGTTTTCATCATTTCTTCAAACTGCATCGTTCTACAAGGACGGTAATAGTGGCAAGAAGTACTCAAGACTCAACACTCAAGGGCAGGATTGTTCTGTCTCGGGGGTTAAGTAACTTCAGGATCATTCATTTCCAACTGTTTGGGTTGTTGGATTTTGTTGTTTTTGTTGTTTTTTTGTTTGTTTGTTTTTAAACCCCCCAAAAAAACAATAAAAAACAAACAATAACAAACAAACCAAAAGAAACAAAACCCAAAAAAGCCTCCAACAAAAATGATTAAAAAAACCACCCCAAACTTGGGTTCCTAGTAATGTACATCAAGTCTTCGTGCTCTCATCCATTAAAAGCTCTTAAAATTCCAGTATTTACATATTACTTCAGTGGCAGTGATCTCAAAAGGGTCATTATTGCATAGCGTAGTCTTTTGTTTTCCTCAGTATTTTGAATGAACAAAGTGTGGGGGCTCTGGGCCGACATAGTGTTTTTCTGTTTGCTGCTGCCCGTTGTTGAGCACCTCTTTTTAATGAAGATGAATAACAACATTTTGGGACACTAGCTTTTCTTAAATTGCTGTATTTTTTTATTCCACAGAATTACAAACAGGAGAAGTGTCAAGAAAAGGCATTTCTTTTTCTCAGCCTCCTCTCTTTTGTGTTTATAACTAGCTTACTTTTAGACAATGAGCGTTGGAAGCAAGCTGAAGTTCCTGCCGAGTTTCAGGATCTTGTCAATTCAGTTTCAGATGGCAGAATTTCTCTCCCTGAAAAGAAACTAGCAGGTGTGTATCTTGCAGTCGTACCATTAACTGAATTTATTATCAGCCAATGGTGCTATTGAAAGTTGATGGATATATTCTGATGTCACTCTTGATCTGTGTGTGCGCTCTGTCTTCTAGGGGGATCAGAAAGAAGTTGATACCTTTTTTTTTCTTTTTTTAATTTTTTTTTCCTTTTATTCCTGTTAACTAGCGTTGAAATTTTTTGTGCTGACCTTTAAAGATTATTTATTTACTTTTTCAAAACCCATTTAAGTGTTAGCACAGAGAGGGAACTACTTTTTGTACAAGTATTCCCAGCGTAGGGTATTAAAGTTTTTGCACTAATTTAGTCTTTCCCCAGAACCTACCACCGAAGTGTTGTTGCAAGGGACCTGAGGAGCACGTGTATGTGCTCAGCTGCCCTTGTGTTAAACAAATCTTGCTCCTCCCCACCACTTCATTTGACAGTTGTTCAAACGAAAGGCAGCATGCTGTGTGACTGCTCATGGAAGTGAAAACTCATGTACGTTCAATTATTTACCTGCCATGGAAACCTCATTTGACCTTAGACAAGTCACTTTTTTCTCCTTGTACACTGTTTCCCTGTGTGCAGAATGGGAATGCATAGTGAACTCTTGCCTTGTGTGAAAACTTGTCCAATATAGTAGTGGTGAATGTGTGTAAGAGGGAGAAGACGTACATAGAGGGGAAGGAAAATGACAGTAGATGGGAAGGAAGAAAATACGGTGGAGAAACCCCAACCACCACCCAAAGGAATAGAGGATATGCAGAGAGCGTATTAGGATAATAATCATTCCAATTAGGAGTACAACAACAAAATATGCTCATTGACCATTGCTCTCAAAATACACTCATCCAGTTTCCTTCAAGAAGATAGGAGATTGGTGGCAAATTCAGCATGAAAAACTGCATCAGTGAGAGCTTTTACTATGAAGGCTGAGGAGGAAGTGGTGTGAAAAGAAAATAGAAGATAATTTAAGAACATATAGTAGAAAACAGTGACCTTTTCTGCCTTCTATTTGCAACATGTTGTATTTGAAGTCCATAACGACTGTGAGACTTTGGGAGATCTTTGATCAAAAATCCCAGTAGATAATAAAGTAACTTTATGAGTTGTAATAAATATGGTGGGTGAGCGACTAGCTAATAAATATTGTGAAAGGGAGCAGTGTTCCACAGGTTGATTCTGTTTTTTTTTTTTTTTTCAAAACTTAGCAACTGAACACTATATTTTTAGAAACTAGCATTTCGTTGTACTTGTCTTTAGTTCAACTCATCCCTTTTCCTCTCTTACTAAAATGTTTAGCTGCTGAAGAAAGAAAGCCAACTGAATTCCTTATTGTTGAAGGACAAAAATATGCAACAGTTGGGTAAGATACACTCTTTTTTGTCTTAGCGGTGGGTTAGTTGGCAAGAACTTTTGAGTAGAACTGTGATGAATACTAACAGCCTTAGCAATCTTATTTAAATTTTAAAAAAGCCCCTCTCCTTCCACAGACTAGTTTCTTCTTAGTTGCCAAACAGTTATAAAACATTGCATGCTCTTCTGTACATTCACATGCTGTTCCTTCTCTGAGTGAATAGGCTGAAATGTACGGTTTCATTTTGAGTATGATTTTTTTTTCTTCTAATTATTTTATGAAAACACATAATCATGAAAATACAGTTTTGTCTTTATCGAACACTTGTTTCTTGCAACATAGATTATCTCTGGCAAAATCATAGAATAGTTTGGGTTTGAAGGGATGTTTGAAGGCCATCTAGTCCAACCACCCAGCAGTGAGCCAGGACGTCTTCAACTAGAGCAGGTTGCCCAGAGCCGTGTCCAACTCGACCTGGAATGTTTCCATGTACGAACTCTGGGCAACCTGTTGCAGTGTTTCATCACCATGACTGTAAAAATATTTCTTCCTTACATCTAGTTGGAAACTACCCTCTTTTGGTTTAAAACAATTGCCCCTTGTCCTGTCACAACAGGCCCTACTAAAAGTCTGTCTCCATCTTTCTTATACACCCCTGTTAAGTACTGAAAGGTTGCAGTAAGTTGTCCTTGGAGCCATCTCTTCTCCAGGCTGAACAACTCAAAATACTTGTCCACTGATTGCTTATGTTATCCAGAATAAGAAGTAAGATGTGGGCTATCTCAGAAGCTGCATACACTGTTTCTTGGGATCTTGAGTGCTTTGAATTGGAAAGTAGTTTCTTAAATCTGGTTATATCAAAGACATTTTAAAATATATGAAGCTTGCATACTTCTTTCATTTAAATCATGCTGTGTTTCTGAATGCTGTGAGGCTTAAGTATTAAATATGCAAGTGAGTGTTTTTAGGGAATGAGTAAAACCTGGAAGATCTCACTCCCCAGAGTCCTAACATCAATTTACCCCAAACTTAAAGGTTCGGATTTACATAATGTCTTTCACCAGCTGTCATTTTATGAGTTGTTTCATGATGATGCATCATTGATAATTAGAAACTGAAGCTGATGTCTCAAATTCTGTGCCAGCCAGCTGATATCACTGCAAAAAAGCATTTTGGGTCGAGGTGGAGCATTTGAACATGCTTTAAAGGATAAAATTTACTTGATCAATTATGTCTGCTCATTTGAAAATTGTTGTATTTAGCTCTGTGAAGCAATTGTCAGCTTCATGTCGGTTTAGATACTTGTTTCAGTTCTACACACTTCTACATACTGTTTCATTGTATTTAGTATAATAAAATGCATTCATAAAAAAAAAGCCCAGACTTTCCCCCAAAATTTTGCAGGTGTTTATTTTCAGTTGATTGTTCTTCAACTTTCTGCACTCTACAGCCTAATGGAAGAAAGTTTAACTTCTTGAAGTTTTAGAAATATCTACTCCAAACATTTGATCATGCCTTAGTTTTCCTGCCTTCGGTGTCATTGAATTCAAAGGAGTGTATCTGGTCCTTGTGGAGCTTTCAGAATTCCATCCAGACTTCCATCCAGTAGCAACCAAATTCTCCAACACCTGCTGAATTCAGGGGAGAATACAGGTGTTGAGCATCTTGGAAAGTTTGGTGCTGTTTCTCCACAGATGCCTTCCTTTCTAATGGTGGTGGTTTTCTGCATTCTGTGTTTTTTAATACTTACTCAAAGTTGACCAGAACTATACGATAGCATAAGAAAGCAGCTTTGGATTTATTGTTCCCTGCCTTCTAGTTCCACAGTGGCTTTTTTTGGAGATTAAGGTTCATTGGTTTAACTTTTCAGAGATTTCCTGTCATATATGTGAAGTATTTTTTCCACACACCACTCTGTGGAATGGTTATTCTTTATAACCATCTTTATACCTTCTTTTATGTTTTACTTCCACTTCAGATCAGTTAGTGGGTTTATTTAGTGCTGTAATCTCTAGCATTAGGTGGCTTTCTATCAGTGACATGTGTTTGATTTTTTTTTTTTTTTGATTTTTTTTTTCAACATAATCTGTGCACTGAGATGACATACTTGGCTGTTTCCTCTCTTGTAGGACAGTATTGCTGTTAATAAGAATAATCCTTGAGTACTGCCAGTGTGTGGATAACATTCCTTCCATCACAACTGACATGCTTACCCGCTTGTCTGATTTACTGAAGGTATGGCTCCAAATACACCCTATGTGCTAATCAGGGATATTCAGGGTAGAGAACATGTCTTACTCTCTGTAATGCTTCACATGCTTTTATGATTTCATGTAAATTATATAAATTGTCTAGAAATGATTGGTTTTGCTTCTGTGCTGTAAGGTAGCCTTTTAAGCTAAGGGCGTTAAAGATGCAATTCGTTGCCTAAATTGATTTTGGGGAAGGCTCTTTCCTCTTGTTCACCTGGAATATTGGAAATGCCCTCTAGTAGTGCTTGTTAGAGCTGCCTGTCCTTCAGACTGGCCATAGGATTAATGCTGCCAAAGAAAAAGCATTTTCATCCCAGGTGCCACAGAGATACATCTATATTTAGGAAGGAAACAAATCCCTTGTTTTTCACGAGTCACTAGAGGTATAGTCAGTAGAAGCATGAAAAATAGTATGGAACAAAGCCTCTGTAATAAAATGTAAAGATGATGAAAGACCAGGACCTTTTTCTCATTTATTTTTCACCAGAGAAGAAGAAAGCTGGTAAAGCACAGGCACTGCAAGGTAGTATAAGTAAACAATAATCAAAGGAACATGTGAATGCACCTTAAAACTGTCACATAGATATAGGCTCCAGACTCTCCCAGTTAATTTATTTCAAGGTTTTCACTTGTGTCTTTGCCCACAAAGGTTATGTCAGGTATTAGAGTTATGAACATAAGCATAACTGATAAAAGGTTAATAGATTCTACACCCTGAAAGTATATTTTACACAAGGTGGGAGACAGGGAAGAGGAAACGCACCATAGGAGATGGGCCTTCAAATAATCTTCCTGTTGGTAGTTCTTAACTGAACAACCAGATGCAGGAACACTCCTACCTGAGGTGGTCATTAAGATTCATCCACAAACCTTCCCCTTTGAAGGTAGTGTCTAAGACAAATCAGTCAGTCTGGGACAGGGGATGCCCCTCTTCACGTCCTGTTCTCCAGCTGCTACTTCACTCAAGTCTTGCAGCACCTTTTCAGAGGCAGAATAGCAGCAGATGACTCAAACTTCGTCTGTTTTGCATCTGTGTTGCTTCTCTCTCCGTACCATATCTTGCTCTAGTGCTGTGAGAGCTCACAAGCTTTGAAGGTAGCAAGACATAGTCGTTATTGTGATGGGAACTACAAAGTGTTCCCAGGTAATGAAATTCCAGGTCACTTTGAACTGTGGCTGCAACCAGAGTGAAATGACCATCATGTCTGGTCAAAAATGTGATCATAATTACGCAAATTGCTTAGCTGGTGCAGGCAAGAGAAGACTTACAGCCACAGCACCATCATGCAGAAATGCTTTCCTCCAAGCAGTCACAAGGAGGGGGTATTGTTCTTTTGATGTTTCAGGCAGGCTGCTTCCTCTCTGCGTTATCTGCAGCAGGCTGTCCAATGACTGAGTAATATCCACGAAAGGCAGGAGGAGAATATGAGTGTCCGTCATCCATTATAGAGCATGTTTTTAATGGTCTGCCACGCAGCCAATGAGCTATATACCTCAGAGCTTAGGCTGTGTAGGATATATCGGTCTTTGGCTCAGTGGATCTACTTCTAAAGTCCACCAGGAGGCATAAGAAAAAGTCTTGCTTTGCAGAGGGAGGAGGAGGAAGTGAAGTGAATGTCAATCAATTTCAGACCCTGACTTCTGTCTAAGCAGAGTAGATTTTACATCTCTCAGGTCAGGGGCTGCATGTAGCCCAGGTTCAGTTGTGGCACTATGTCTGGGTTGACAGAATTGTGCCCCCCCCCCCTCAAAAAAAAAAGGAGCTTTATGTGAGGGAAATCCTTTGTGTTACAGACACAAGCTGCAGGACAACCTTGTATCAGTTTGTTGTGAATCTTTCTTCAGGTGCCTCCCCATCTACATCCGTGTCAACAGAACAACAATTCTGTTCACAGTCCCAAACACAGGACTTCTGTTCTCCATTCAGTGCAGGAATGTGGGGCAATAGCAACAACTCCTCCATCTCTACTGCATCACCAAATGAGTCTAGAATACCTGTCTCAAGCTAGGGGATGGAGAATTTCAAAATAAGACAGGAACTGGCTTCCCGTCCAGAGACCTTGCTGGCCTGTGTGCATTTAATGATAACTTCTTTTCTTCTGGAACTGAGTTAGGAAGATCAAGTCACCCACTATACCTGGAATTCTTCCAGAATTGTTTTTTGATGTGGCTTACCATCATTTCTTAATCTTGGTATA
Source organism: Chloroceryle amazona (assembly GCA_027560015.1). NCBI lineage: Eukaryota > Metazoa > Chordata > Aves > Coraciiformes > Cerylidae > Chloroceryle > Chloroceryle amazona. Next base: position 41,008 of record JANHFX010022256.1, read on the forward strand.
GTATAATAGGCACAGACTCAGCCACCCCGGCAGCAGTGGAGTTTCAGTGCTTTCAATTTTTGTTTAGCATCAGTAGTTGGAGAAGGTCTGGAGACAGAGAAGAAACTTTCTTTTGGTATTTTTCCATTCTGATACTACAGTTGTCTACTCTGCTTAACAAAACCAGTGAGATCCTTACCCCTCACTCCACCCAAGGCCCTGGTTTGAGAAGTAACGTTTTATAGATTTCTAGTGCAAAGCTGTTCTTTTGTACAGCTTTCAAAGTAAAGCTGAACATAGCTAGTCTGCAGCAGGTCTCATTTGTTGCTTTTCTTTCATATTGAGAGAAATTCACCTGGAGGTCTCACAAAGAAGCAGAAATTAGTCCCTGAATTAAAATCACTGTAGCTTCCTGTATTTTTAATAGCAGTATTTCTACTTCCCTTTGCTGAAATGCTTCTTTGAGTGCTTTAGCATAAACTGAGCCAAAAAATGCTGCGGGCCATGGACTGCTGAGAGTGGTTAAAAGGTTCTTTTTGTCTTTCTTGTTAACAGCCATGAACTCCTCTGTAGTAAACAGTATGTGAAACTCTGGAACTGGTCTTTGTAATAGTCTATTTTAATCTTGTAAAATTTTATTGGTGGTATTTGTGGTTACATGTGGTTGTTAAGACAGTCAGTATGCATTTTCACTAGCTTTTTCTTTCTCGCAGTATTTCAACTCTAGAAGCTGCCAACTAGTGCTTGGAGCTGGTGCATTACAAGTCGTTGGTTTGAAAACAATCACTACAAAAAATCTAGGTATGGTGTTCTTTATTTAAAGTCACTTCAAACGTAAAGGTTCACTGTGTTAGATGGAGGAAACCTAAGAAGAAATCTACAGGCTAGCAAGATTTCCAAGTTTTGACTGCGGGAAAGTGGAGTTACTTTTTCAGCAGAGGCTTTGGCATGCTGGGGAGCTGCTTAGCATTCAGATCTTGAGACTGGAGGTACATCAGTGAGGAATGCAGCCAAACCTGTGTCTCCCCATGCCTTTCACTGAGCTCTGCTGTCCCACCTACCCCATGGTGCCGTATTCTGTAACACAGTTGTCCACGTACAGCTCCTGCGGGTTATAACCACATGTCAGTAATGTGTGAAATTATTTCCATGGGTGTCTCTGAATTGAATAGTTAGTCCGTATGTGGCTGGGCATCAGTGTTAGCCACACTGAAAAGCTGGGGAGAATGAGGTGCCCAGTTCCATGGTACAGAACAGTCTGACACTCTACTTGACACCACAAGTTTTAAACCATCACCTGAAATAAAGACACTTTAGTTGACAGGTTGAAGCAGGTGTTTAAACTTGAAGCTCCCATGTTTCAGGGTGTCCTGATTACCGGTGTGCATTTCCCTTTTAAAAAGGGAATAGCTTGAGGAGGATGGATCAAGAGGCTTCCCTGCAAGGGGCCATGGGCCACATTGCTGGAGCAGACACAAGTGAGCAGAGAAAAGATGGGTTGGGGTCTTTGCTTGAGAAGGCTTGGCCAGTATGGTGACCATACTGGTACCACCATGTGTCCTGCTGCTGGCTTAGGCCCTACTGGACACAGGAAAAGCTCGGCACTGGCAGGACAGGGTGTTCACGTACACCTCCTACAGAAGAAACATTGATGCCTTGAGAATGTGGCTGATGAGTCAGGTCTTTTGAGATCTCTCTGATGTTTGCATGTGCTCAGGGCTCAAAATGTCAAGAAAGCTGCTTGTAAAATTAGTCCCTTAACCCATATGTTACAGAAGATGGGTGTGAATAGGCAGGTAGTAGTGTGGTCTACTGTGGTGTCTTCACTGGGTGGGGTTTCCCAGTTGAAACAAATGCCTACTATTTTTTTTATTTTTATTTTTTTTAAATGACTCTTCCTGTTTAGTAATGAAGTTATTTTTCTTTCCCTCTCTAAATTCTGTTTTACAGCCCTTTCTTCACGTTGCCTACAGCTAATAGTACACTACATTCCTATTATCAGGGCTCATTTTGAAGCTCGACTGCAGCCGAAGCAGTTTAGCATGCTCAGGCATTTTGACCACATTACAAAGGTAATTCTTTTGTCATTTCCTAATTAAACACAAAATTCTACTTTTTGACTGTGTTCTGAGGAATATGAATGCCATTCGATAGTAAATAAAACCTGCTTTCTTCCATTACAGGATTATCATGACCACATAGCTGAAATTTCATCAAAGCTCGTTGCCATAATGGATAGCTTATTTGACAAACTATTATCCAAGGTAATGATTTATGGAAGTAATTACACTCTAAATTGCATTTGGAGGTCTCATTGTGTACAGCCGAGGTGTTTCAAGTGGAATCAGAAACTTTTCCTAATCAGGACTTGTTTGAATTTCTTTCAACTGTATAAACACAAAGATCCGTGCTGCACTGCTGAATGTGTTTTGTCTTAACATTTGCCACCCGGGTGTCATTTGCCTTCACCTCAGCAAAAAAGTGTCAACAGAAACGCTTTGGCTTGAGCACAGTTCAGAAGCTGAAGTGCTCTCCTACAGTTTTATCCACTGACAGCTCTTGTCTGCAGTCAGTTCCCATTTCCTGCTCTTACTGCTGGTGCCTCTTTGGAAGTGGGAAGGGTGAGGTGCTGAGGAAACAGCAACGAACTGCTGAGGAAGAAGAGTTTTTGGAGAGGAAGGACCAGCACATCTATTGGGCTGCAGGACTGGGGACTAGAGGTCTGTGCTTACCAGTTCCTGCTGTGTAGTAGCGTTAATAGCTGTCCCATCAAGGGCTTTTAATGCTTTTCAACACTTGTCAGTGGAGCAGGTTGGTCCTGGGATGAATTCATTCCCTCTGGCTCATCTCAAGGCAGAGTAGACTGACAGAGACTGCCTCAAGATGAGACCTCCTGGGCTTTCTGATCTGACAGATAAAAGTATGGGAGCTGTTAAAGCTTAGTGTTTTGCTTTGGATCTTACGCTCTTTAAAAAAAAAAACAAAACAAACAAAAAAACAACCAACCAAAACCTGTTCCATGAGAGAAATAAAATAATTCTTTAGTGACAGATTTGATTGATTGGCCTGGACCAACCTCCTCCTTGTAGGAGCTTATGGGGAACACATCATCTCCCTGGTGGAGCACAGGTTTGGGACTGGCTGATGGGGGCTGCAAGTGAGGCAACTGTAGTAACAGGCAGCATTTCTGTCTTCCTTGCTGTTTCTGTTACCTTACTGTTTATGTTGAGATTTTTCTTGTCATCTTTCTTTGGGTTATCAAATAGTGTTACCTAAATTTAGTGGGGGAGGGGAAAGCAAAATCGTTTAAATTGCAATACCCTGCCCCCTGTAAAAACAGGTTTATGCCCTTTTCTAAAGATCCAGATAGTTAGTGGTCTGCTGCTCTATTGTTCAGTTGGGGCTTTTTTTTCCCACATAGAATTACCTGTTCTCTAAAGTAACATGTCTTTTTTGGTCACTTTACCTGTTGAAAATAAATGTAAGAATTGAGGTTACTGATACTAAGTTAGCCAACAACAAACCAGTAACACAGTTTGCATTCCTGGTGGTAGTTAGTAAGTATCCATCCCCTAATGCCCTTCCATTTTACAGACCATTCTCCCCTTGTGAGCTGTCACAAGTTACAAACTGAGAATGTTCCTGTCCTTCAGAGCAATTAAAGGGTTGAGTGTGAGCGCCTGGCTGAGGTGAAGGCACGGGAAAATGAGACCATGTGTTGATTTGCCTCTATTCCTGACATACCCCATCGTTTGGCTCATCTTGTTCCTCATATAATGAAACCTTGGCAGTGAAAGGCTGTGAAGAACATAAAATTGGGAAATTTGCAAATGAGCATATCAGTGCAACCATGTCAGTCTGTCTTTTATGTGTTTTTCTAAGAGTCCGGATATTCCTGTGCCTTGTGGATAAAGTGGTCACCTGCTTTTAAAGTGTGTGAATCTGAATGAGTAAGGGAGCAAGTTTCATAGCAGCATGTGTCCAGCACGCTTTAAAAACAAACGTTGCACAGTCTGGAACTGTGCTTTGTAAGAGACAAGCAGTTTGGCCCAGTAGATGGGATGTTGACCTGACACTTGGGTAATGTGGGCAAGTTGCTTTTGCGTTTCCAGGCTCTGCTTCCCTCTGGGAGCTCTGTGGAACAGGAGCTGCCTTCACAATGTGTGGCTGGTGTGCTGAGGCTGTGCACCCAGCAACGCGTTTCACAACAGCACGGACAGTTCCCAGGAACTCTGTTAACATTGGCAGGGAGATAAAACAGAAATGGGGTATAGAAGAGCTATAATTAACAAGTGAGAAAGGAGCAGGTTTTTAAAAAGGGATAACTCTTTATGGAGGGGAAAAAGAAATAGTGTGAATTCTTAGCTTCTCTTGGGGCTTGCTGTCTTGTGACTGTTTGGACAGAAGAGCAGTAGATTTTTGTCTGATCTCTCATGTTATTACCCTCTGTTGACCTTAGCTGGAGATGAAAATGGTTAGCACCTTGCAGGGCTGGAGCTCGTGTTTCTTTCGGTCACTGTTGCTTTTCCCTTGATGCAGTGACAAGTTTGAATTGTCTGTAGTCATGTGAGAGCCGTTGCTGCAGCTTGTCGGTTCCCTTTGGCTATACAATGTACTGGTAAATTGTAAATAATTTGTTGCATAACTCTCATGTCTTGAGACACGATCTGTATGCTGGGAGGTTGTCCCATGCAGGGAGCAGGGCTCTTGGAGCAGTAAGCCCTATTTTCCTTCTACTACTTCTGCCAAAATTAGGTCATTGGTTTGGCTTTTCTGTAAAGACGTTCTCAAAATTCCCTGTTTGTTTTTTTCCCCTCTCACACTGAGGCGAGCTTGGTTCTCTTTCACAATTCAGGCTAGTGTAAGAGAAAGCATTTCCTCCAGCGTGTCTGTAAATTAGTTCTAATGATTCAGCTCTTCCACTGAATTTTGCAAGGTTCTGCTGGGAAGTATCACCCTACCAAAGGTGACCTCACAGCATTTAATGCAGGCCTGTGCTGGCACAGCCTCTCCACCAGGAACTGAAGAGCCGGCTTTGTTGTTCCTGGAACAGTTGTTTTCAAAGTGCTTCTGAAATCACATTCATATCTTCCCTATCCAGGGTGGGCATGTAAGAATTTTGTTGCCTTTGTGGCAAATCTCTCACCATCTGGTGGTTTCCAGTGTCTTGTTGCTCAGAGTAACTGGTTGTGTTTTCATTTCCAGTATGAAGTGAAAGCTCCTGTTCCTTCAGCGTGCTTCAGGAATATCTGCAAGCAAATGGCAAAGATGCATGAAGCTATATATGATCTCCTTCCTGAGGAGCAAACTCAGGTGAATGTTATTCTTGTGGTTCATGTGACACCTCCCTCGCAAATGCACACAGACTCGGTAGCAAGAGAGACTTCTGCTTATCTACAGGGAAAAAAATTCTTTTTTGGGTCTTTGTGAAACCTACACATTAAAGAGGTTGGCAGCAGTCATGCACATGGCTCAGTCTGAACAGAAGTAAGGGCTTGAGATGAGCTGCGCAAAAATATCTGACTGATTCCAACATTTTGAGCTGCGTTTTAATGCTTAGAGAAGTGAATCTTCAATTCAGGAATTAGTGCTGAAATTCTACACAAATGGCAACACTTCAGGGCTCAAGTACAGCCCTGTTAGGGAATTATTCTGTAATTCTGCTCAGACTTACTGGCTTTCAAAGGTCCATAAATGTATTATGCAGCCAGATGGTACCAGATGTGCTTTTTCAGTATTTTGCTTCAGTTATTGCTACTGCAGAGTTTTAAATCTAAGGACAGGAAGGACTCTTCCAGTTGCTGAATACACTCAGTTGTAGTTTCTCTTTTGTGTTAAATTAAATGGTCCCTTCAAACTGTTTTTCACACTTTCTCTTGGAAAAAAAAAGACTTTTTGGTTATAGCATAGGAAAGAGATTTGTTATTTTCTAGCCTTAATACAAGTTGCAAGATGTTTCTGACAATGGGGAAGAAAAATTCACACTCCAGTGAGTGTGTCCTCTAAGTGCAAGGTGTAACAAATAAGTGAGGGCATATTCCTGTCCTGTGTGTTAGAAATTGTGTATGTCCAGAAGGATTAGGAGGCCGGAGGACTGTCAGAAAGGAAAAACCACATGAATTGCCAAAAAAAGCAAGCCTGAAGTTTAGTGGTTTAAGGTGTCTGCAGTGCATTTCCTTTCTGTAAACTGTGATGCAAGCGTGGGGATGGTGCCTTATTCTGGTTCTGTGGTTTCTTCTAGATGTTATTTTTGCGAATTAATGCAAGCTACAAGCTTCACCTGAAGAGGCAGCTGGCCCACCTCAATGTAGTCAATGATGGAGGACCCCTCAATGGGTACGTTTGGGAGCTTTGGATTTTTTCCTGCTTCATTTAAATAAGCAGGCTTTGTCTTCTGTGTTGCAGAATGATGTCATTCTCCTTGTTTTAATATGTCCCATTTGGAGCTTTCTTACAGTGAAGGACATGCCTTTTCATAGTAACTAGGAACACAACCAACTGGGTACTAGACTGGGAGTTGGGCATTGTCCTACTGGAAACCTGCTGCACATTTCCTCAGCTTGTGGATTGCTTTTTTTCCTTCTTTGTGGCAGCAGTAGCCACAGTTGAGTTCACAAGAATTGATTCATGAAGCAGTTTTGAAACGTGGATGGTGACTCGTGATGCTAGCGAAGGAAAAATAGGAAAAAGTGGTAGTACATCTGTGCAATGGGAGATTCTATATAGAAATGTTTTTTATAGCAGAACTAGGTTTGAAAGAAGATAATGGTCACAGAGCTTTCCCCCTTTCCTGAAGCAGCCCAACCCTGCATCACAAAAACAGGTCTGTGGTACCTCTCCTCGGAGGTGTGGCTGGCTGTGCCTGGCGTCCCACACCTCCCAGGAAAAGTGTACAGCCTCTTGCAGGCTGAATCCTGTTGTAACTTATTACAGTTACTGTTGTAAGTTGGATTGTGCCCTGGAACAGTGGGTTTTATAATTCTTAATGACCTGTGGGTGTTTGCCGTGTAGCCAGGGTAAGACTGAGTTGTCCTACCCGTCTGTGAGAAAGCATTGTCTTAGGTTGAAGAAGCCAGAAAAGAAAGTTTATAAATGCTGGAATGAAGAATTTTGTTTCCATCCAATTTATTCTTTGTCCTGTTTAAGATTATTCATCCTTGTACTCTGTGAAAAAGTTCATCTGAAAGGTTTTTTTTCTGTACTTGTGTATTCACAAGATAATATCCAGTTGCTTTTGGTGCTTGGGAAGGTGCTTGTAAGCCAGAAAGCTCACTGAATAGAAGTGTGTCCACCAGCTGGAATGAGAGCACCCAAAGTAGGTGCAGGAGTATTTCACGCTTGGGTTTCTCGTCCTAGCAGTGCGCTGGGCTGGCTTCATCGAGCTCTTTATTTTTTTATTTGTTTCTTATGGTTGGGTGGCCTAAATGGATCCCTTTTTGATAGGAGGGTCAGGGAAGATGTTCCTGGTGACCTACTGACAGTCAATTTCACAGCTCACTTCTCTGTACTGTCAGAAGGGTCTCTCTGCTGCAGCTGGCAACAGTAATGCCCTGAATCTGTTCCTTTCGTGGCAGCAGTTTCTTCAGAACATGACTCTCTCGAGTGTGTTATCGGGGCCTTTGGAGAAGGGAAATATCAAATGCTGGACTTGACTTGCTGCTGTTCCAGCAGCCTTTATCGACCTAGTTTTTAACATGCTTTTCAGATCCTCATCCTATTTTAAACTGCTTGGTTTTCTAATAATAATAGTAAAAATCCAGGTCTGTGAATCCAAGTTAATTTTTTTACTATGACAATAGAACTTTCATGCCTATCTTGCTGCTTTCTAACTGGAAACACCATGATCTTATCCCCGATAGGTTTCGGCAATGTTTGAGGGATTTTAACTCTGTATAAACCATTACAAACAATGTTGCTCTTTGGTTGCTTTTACATAACCTTCTAGAATACCGAAGTTAATGTTGCAATAATTAATATTGTAATTTGCAATGGAATCAAAAGTTTAAGTTTAAATAAGCCTGAGATTCTGGCAAGAGAATAGAAGTTTCAGATGCCCAATTTCTGCTGTTTTCTGGCCGTGTTGTTTGCTCTCCTTTCTCTAGAACTAGTTTCACAAGCAGTAATCACACAATGTATGATCGTTGCTGTAAGATAAACCGTACCTGTAGCATTGAGTTTTGAACAGGTACTTAAAAACCCATCTGATTCAGGCTTAGAATTTGAGCATGTGGTATTGTAATTGTGTGCCCACATCAGGAACAAACCCTGGTTGTTTTTCTGAACACTCCCGGTGGAGGCGGTGGGTTCAGCTGCTAATCTTGTTGTACGTTTCAATTGCAGACTGGTTACTTCAGATGTAGCATTTTACACTGGAAACCTTCAAGCTCTGAAAGGCCTTAACAACTTAGACCTAAACATGGCTGAAATCTGGGAGCAGAAGAGGTGATAATCCTGTGGGAGCAGTCACTTGGCTCTGACAACAGACCGACTTTCTTCTGAGCAGCGTGATGACTGTGAGGTGAATACTTAAGACCGGCGTCCAAAAAAAGGACACTATTGATAGTTGGGGAAACTAGGCTCAGAGTGAGCTGCAGGGAGTGATCTTTTCAGTGTCCTTCAGCAAGAAACAAGTGATCAGCTGTCTGTGCAGTGTTTTCTCATTCTCTCTGGAAACAGACTCAGGTTTCTTTGGACCAAATCCAAAAGAACACATAGCTGTAACACAGCTGTAGTTGTCTAGAATGCTCTGTATATCTTTATATTAAAAAGATGCTTTGCATTTCTTCTAGTGCAATGAAATTCACATGGTGTCCCACCTTATTTAATGATGGTACAATATAAAATCTTGCAGTTGGAACTCTGTAGAAAAAGTTTTTCTCTATGAAACTATGCTGGTTAAATTTATTTTTTTACAGAACTTTATATAAAATAAATGTCTTTTAATTGCTTACATATAGGATCCAGATTTGTTAGGGAGCAGTCCTGTGCCAGGGGATTTCTCACAGTCAGGCTCTAAACTGCCATCTGAGGATAGGATTTTCTAGCAGTGTGCTGGTTCACCAAAGCCGTTACCTACAGGATAGAGGTGTGAAAGGATCAGCGTCAGCAGCGCCAACCTCACAGTGGGCTTCTGGTGGAATCTGACAGTAGCAAAAGAGCTGGCATGGGGGTGGTTTCCTGCAGCTCCCTGACCCAGACCAGGCATGGCCATTGCCAAGGGGGTAAGGAGGAGTGCCAACAGCTCCACCCTTGTAAAGACAGAAGGCAGTGCATGCACCGAGAGGAGGACACAGAGAACAGGGCAAGAATATTTTCAAGTTTTTAGGCTGCTTATAAAAAGTTGCACCATTAAGGAAAGTGCAACCGAGATTAATTTATTTCAGAGTTTTTAGTACTACCTTTTAAGACTGGACGCTGCCAGTACCAAGTAAAAGTGCCTGTGTATTTCACCTCGCACCTCTTCCCCTACCCCCAGTCCGAGTGCCTACCCCCCCACTGACTCTGTACGACGGAATGGTCTCCATGTATGTGTGTGCCGATGGTTTCTTCAGACAGGCATGCTGATCTGTTAGAAAAGCAGATGTCATTGTCAGTCCAAATAAAGCTATAAAATCACAGTTGTTTTTAAAGACCAACTTCTTTAATGATACATACCAGTGTTATACTAAGCTTATAAAATAAAGTTGTCTGCATGTAAATACAAGAGAAACATTAAGAAATCAATAGTGATCAAGACAGGGATTTCAATTCCTGTACAAATTTAGAAATGACTCAAGAGAAGATAAATTAACATACATGGCTGTGACAATATGAACAGGGGTGTTGTCAACATGATCCATTTATTGAAAAAAAAGAGGGCAGGTCAAGGATTAAGATAATAACAGGAGATCCAGTCTTAAATGGGATGTGAAAAAGCAAACACCACACGTGGATACTGAGGCATTTTTCTCAAGTATTAGATTCTTTGGGCGAGTTTGGAACAGCAACGATTCCCACTCTCACAATACAGAATGGAGGTATTGACACCCTTACCCCAGTATCGTGATGTACAACTGGGACAGGGCATCCCACTTGCAGTTTGCAGGGGTTGAAGAGGACAAGAGGTGGGGAGGTTTGTGAGCATGTGAACTAGAGGGTGGTGGTTGGGTTGGTTTGTTTGGTTTGTTTTTTTTTTAACAGCCCCTTGAGCAGTAGTGAAAGTTTTGGTTCTCAACTGTGCCTGCACTTACACTTCATAAAAAGTCACATGAGTAGCTAACTCCATTGTCCCACGTGTATTGCTTCACAGCTTTATTTCTGCAGTTACAAGCAATTCAAAACTACTAAGTGTTAGAGGCAAGCCTCTTAACTTCTTATCAAAGAAGATCTGTCCATCTTACCGCAAGACAAACAGTATTGCACTTCAAGGTTATATTAACTGAGTTACAGAATCTCTTTAAGGACTGAAGCATTACTTATGCACATCCATGGCGCTATGTGTCTGCTTAAAGAGATACGTGAGATAAATTAATTTTAAATTAATACTGCAGGGTACTGTGAAGATGACAAAAGCATAGGCCCTCTGTGTACTTATATTTCTAATGCTTAAAAGGTTCTTCAGTTACGAGGCTGGTTTTGCACAGCAGTCGCCAGAACCGGCTGTGCCCTTTCCCTGACTCAGTGGTCCAGGATCCGAAGATTGCCAGATACGATTTTGTTCTCTAGTAACGCTCCAGCTGGGATGTCAATTCTGTCACCGTGATTTGCAATGATGATAACTGTTCCCTGGATTTAGAGAAAACAAGTGATTAGAAACTTTAGAGTAGCTGTAGACTGGGAATGAGTGGGAAAAGTGTTGTCTGGAGGAGCAGTGAGGTGTCAGCTGTAACGCAGCCAGGCCCTGGGTGCATTCAGGTGTATAGTGTCTGCAGAGGTGCTATTTTTTCACCCAAACCCCAAGGTTTTAAACAAGCAGTATTGGACACACTATCAGCATACTAGATGCTATTACTCTAGAAGCAGAGCTGATGACTTCTTTGAAGCCCCATGTTTGCTATAAGCACTCATCACATCTGCTTGTTTTTAGAAGAAATGCTACCCCCCTTGGTGTGTCACAGGACAGTTCACTATTACAGCTGTAGGCAACTACGCGGAAGATGTGTGCACGCGTATGTGTGCGTGCGTGTGCAGTCTGGTAACAGCCTAAGCCTGTTCAAGTGCTGGTGGCTGCACACATCTGTGCCAGCAGCAAAACTGCCCTAGACTGTTACAGGACCATGACAATATTCTGCTAGAATTTAAGAAAGAAATTAACTTGCTCAGCTTCAACATTTACTAATAAATCAAGAGCCCCGGACTGATGAAAAGGGGCCTGTGGCTGTAAAGCCAGCCTGGGGTATGAGGTGGTACATGCCCTGTAGAGTTAAAGGACAAAGACAAAAGCATTGTTTTGAGTCATGAGGTCTGTAGTGTTTTCCAAGGTGCATAGACAGACCTCAGCTCTCCCAGGACTCAGTATAGCACCAGACCTCACACTCCTTCAGAAGGGTCACTGTTCAGCCTCAGCAGCCCTTGGGCCAGTTACTTAATTCCTAAGAGTGTTTCCATGGGCTGTGCATAAAGGCACCAGCTTAGGCAGGATCAGAGCTCAGTCACATTTATGCAGAGGCATCCCCCTCTGTGTACACTCACCTTTAATGAAACATTCTTCCCAAATGTAACATCACCTGAAACCGTGAGATGATCCAGCTCCAGCATATCTGGAATACTTTCAAACCTCCGCAGGTAATCTTGAACCTTTTGGAGAGAAGAAAAGAACAGAGACAGTTTAAATCCATCTGTAGACACAGATACGTGTGGGAGCTTCCTGAAATCTCCTTTCAGGAACCCTGCTAGAGTCTATACCTGACAAATACAGGAGAAGCTACTTAGAAAGCAATGTGGTGGTGTCACTTCTGTTAGCCGTAACTGTAAGAAGCAGAGAGAGCAGTACCTGACCAAAGCTGGGTGAGCTCCAGAGAGCGCACACAACCCAATTCACTTTCCGATTCCTCACTTGCTGGGTTAAAGGAGCACCCAACAGCAGTGTGACATTAGGTGCACGTTTAGTTCATAATCTTAAAATCTCTTGACAAAGAGCAAAAAGGCATGCCCAGAGGCAGATGAAGTAAATCTCACTTTTAACTTACTGCTATGGACTGTATTTTTATTCAAAGATATAAAACCAAAGTATAATTATAGGAGCTTACCTTTGTGAAAGAACTTCCCAGTTTAACAAGAGGCACTGTTGGAAATTCACGCTTCTCGCTCATTGTTAAAGATCCAGCATTAAGGCTATACAAATTAGACATCACAAGCAAGAGATCTGACGTGGTCTTGACAGGCAGAAAACGACTACGAGGTACGTTTATCCCCAGAGAGTTCTCAAAACTCTTAATAGCAGCACCAACTGCAGTCTCCAGCTGGATCACATTCAAACCTCCATCCAGAGTCTGGAAGAGAAAACTCATGTAAATACAACCAGCAGGTAGCTCCACTCACAACTAGAGACTAGCTTCAGTCTCTGGTAAAGTGCTGGTAAAGCTCTGCAGTTACCAAAAGACTGGCTCCTTTTTGGAGGCAGCAATCTCCATTTAGTTACCTAGAAACAAACAGTTCTTTTGAGCCCATTTCATCTAAAATCGTCCTAGCTAATTACCTTTGGGTTAACAATGATCTCCATGTCAATAGCGTTCTTCTCTTGCAGCCTTTTAATAGCTGACAGCGCAATCCACAAATTGTTGGTATTGAATATTTTGAATTTTGACACAGACTTGAATTCATCCACGTGTGCTTTTGGGACCTGAGCTATCTCCACCAGCCTCAGCTTGTTTTCATATTGCGTAAGCGTGCCACCCTGCAAGGGGCAAAGAAGTCCTGTTCGTGAGCTGCAAGAGAAACCTTCCCCTTACCCCAGACACACTGTTTTGTTGGCATTTTGAGTTGAACCTCAGTGAAAACATGTTGCTTGCGTCAGCTACCAGGTTACTAATTATAGAGCATGTTTCAAGTACAGTCAGAACTGTCAAACAATCATGTTTCAGCATTCCAAGACAGTTAATTCTTTCCATGAAAGTTGTTGAGAATCTTTTGGAAGTGCTGCTGTTGTCAAAAAAGTCACTCAGCAGTACTTTGCTACATGACAGAGCAAAATCTAAAGTAAATCTACTAGTTCTGTATCTGGGGCCTTACTGGAGGAACAAGTGGTCCTTCACTAACATAGAGTATTCTTACAGTGCACTTCTGTGGTTTTATAGGACTAAGTGCTTTCTTAATATCTAAGAAATACAGAGAAAAATCACTTTTCTTCCCCATGCCCACATTTAGAAGAACAGAAGCAAAGTACAGTTACGGCACAAATCACTTCATGACAGAAGTATTTGATATGTGCCATAAAAATGTGACAAATGGCCAAACGTGGACTTTGTACAGAGTCAAGCTGTTAGGGCAGGAGCAGACCAGCAGCTGGGCCAAGCTGAGTTGTGCAACATGCACCTCGACAGCTGGGTGAGTAGCTTGGGCAGTTTTCGGTAGAGATACAATGGCTGTATCTGGCTCCTCAGAGCTCTACTTTTTACCATCCTCAAGCTTCCCAACAACCCCCCCCCTCCGCCACCGTGTAAGTGACAGTTTGGAGAAGACCGGGTTGTGGCCTGCACCCTGCAGAAATTGTGTTTTCAGTCACCAGTCAAGTCCAGGCTGTCCTTGTCTGCTGTCGCCTAAATCCAATTTGTTCCGTGAATTAGAACTTCGTAAACGTGCTGATTTTGTGCATCTCAAATTAGATCACAGCTGATGTGTTAAATGGTGCCTAAAATAGCTATAAGAAGCTTTAATGTATGTCTGAATTCATGCATACAGAAGAGACAAGAGGCTGAGACTTTCACCACTGAGCCAGGCATTCTGACAGACTTGCCCAACTATCTCCCTTTACCTTCACATCGGCCCTGGTTTTGTTTGTGACTTCCATGACAAATTCACAGCGTTTTCCGTTGGGTGGGTTCATAAGATGATTAAGAATGTAAAGGTCCACGGTGGCACCCAAGTTATCTATATTGGATACAAAAATATACTCCTTCCCTTCTCCAATAAGGTTATCCAGCAGACCAGAGTTATAGAAACTGGCGTAGATATCTCCATGGCCTGGGGGATACCAGCACTCTGTATTCTCTCCTGAGTAAGATACATCCTTGGCTATTGGCAGCAGAGTTTCCTTGTTAATTCTAGGATACCTGGGAAGACAAGGGGCTTTGGTAAGTTCTCACCAACGTCAGACTAGCATAAAGAAAAATAAAATGCAAGTAACAGTGCAGCTACATGGGCTTTTTCATACAGCTTTCAAAAGCACGGCTTTCTATGCTCCTGTGGGCCACTCAAATACTGAGCTATCGCTGAGAAGCTGCAGAACACAACCTCTCTCATTCAAGGATTTAAAACCGCAGTTCTCAGACTACGCTGTAAAACAGCTTCTGTCTGACACAGGTTCCAAGCCTGCCACGCTCGCCTCTGTCATCCTGAGCCACTTGAGTTTGCTCTTGATAGGGAAAGCCATGTTCCGTCTCCCTCCAGAGCCCAGGTACCCTAAAAGCAAACTCAGGAATCAAGTGCCCAGCATCCAGTACACCATTATTCAAACAGTTCTTAGAAATCGTGTCTCACACACACCCCTGTCCCTGATTTGAGTAAATTAGCTTTTACTCTGCTTAACACCTTGACCTGTCAGTCTTTCAAAGAGACCCAAACCAGAGACTGAACATGGACACAGAAAACACTCTTGCTACACCCACCATTTGGAATATATAGAAATGCAAGCTAGTTTTTCCCTTCACCCTAAGTGGAGAAGTTTGTGATACCTGCTTTGATTAAAAGTATATATCTTCACACGGCTGTGACTGTATTTCTGCAAGATTTTCTTTGTGTCGTCATCAGTGTTGAAGGAATTCATGAGAACAAGAGGAACATCAGTGTTGTAGGATTTGTTTAAATGCTAAGAAGGAAAAGAAATGGTAAATTCAGCATGGGTTAGTAGCTAACTCCTGACACCTAAGATGTTGGGGAGAAAGAAATTAGATAAAACAGACTAGAGAGAGATGCTTATGCCAACAGAATGGAGATTAAGTCAGGTAAAGGAAAACAAATCTGCATAAGTAATAAAGATAAGGCTCACATTAATATATAATTAAACTTTGGTTTTAATTCTGCATCAAGATTTACAATTTGAGAAGCATGACACCACAAAAAGATTATTTTAAGTTTTAGGCTATTGTTGATCACAAAAAGTACGTTTTCCCTGATATTATTAAAGTCTGTCAGGGTGAAGTTTCAAAACCATCTGTGCTCAGTAAGCACCTTTGAGCCTTTCTGTCATGGTACAAGATGGACAATGGTATCAAGAGCACATAATGCAATGTCACAATGTTAATTATTTGGGCATCTCTAAAGTGAAGCTGAAACACAGGAGCATTTCCATGGGCACAGTGCAGCAAAGGCAAAACTCAGGAAACATGACAGTGTTCCATCAAAAAGAGGCAGTGCAGATCAAAAACAAAACCAACCAAACAAACAAACAACACCAACACACACAAACCCCAAGCAAACAACAACAAAAAACCCTCACCAAAAATAAAAAACCACACCACACCCCAACACTTTTGTGAGTTCAAAGCGTTGTGTACTAGATCACCCTCATCTGCCGGGGAATGTGTGGGAATCTTAAGCTCTGGGGCTGTCAGAGACTTCCACAAAGACCCTTTTGAGAAAGCGCCCACAACACCAGAAGATCAGGACTGCAGTAGATGGATATAAATTTAAATCTGGCATAGAACTGTCTAACGTACATGGAGAGTGACTCCCAACAAACACCACACAGAGGCAAAAATTGTTGGAGTTCCAGAAACTACAGAACAGGCACACCCAATTTCATTCTCTAATGACCATCTTCATTACATGCTGCAAGAGGAATATTCTGCATTAAAAACAAGCTGAAATGTCCTCTCACAACACCAACAGCTGTTATTTTCTTATACTTTTCTTTCTTTGGAGGAAGATGCCAGTAATCACTTCCAGCATGAGAGTTTTAATTCAACAAGGAATTCAGAGCTGCTGTGAAGAGCTTTGTTCTAACGCACATTAAAAAAAAAAAAACAACAAAAACCAAGCTTTTAAAAGCTAAACTTAGACCTGCACCTGGAGGAGTCAGAAACAAGCCCAAGGAGTCAGCTACACCAGGCCAGCTTGTCAGTTGGACTATTTGTATTTCTGGACACAACTGTCACTGTATGAGCTGGTGTGCACAGGCTGAATCACACTTGTGCTAACGTGTGTGGAACAAACAGAGTTTGGTCACCGATTGCTCCAGCCCCTTCACGCTTATTCTTTCCAAAGCGATCTCCACCACTAGCACTGTCACCAGACCGCATTTCCCTCTCCTCCCCTTGGCAAGCCTCCACCATGATCTCTCTTAAAAGGTCATACAGGGAGAAGCATCTCGGTGTGTCTTACTTCCTCCAACACAGAAAGCAAAGCTCATCAAAAGTTACCTCAATCTGCTGAACTGTTAGATCCAAGAAGGTGTTCTCATTCCGCACCCCGATAAGACTTTTTGGGCCTTTACAACCCATGCTTGTGCCCAAGCCGCCATTTAGTTTCACAACCACCAGCTTGTTCAATACAGAAGCAATGTTATCAGGCAGTCCTCTGGCCTTTATCTTCTCATAGGGCTGGATCTGTGAAAATAAACAAAAAAAACAACCCCAGCTGTCATATATTTGGAAGGAAATTGTTTTTTTCCTAAAAACCTTCAAAACAAGATTTATTTATATGATTTATGACACAGAAGAACATTTGCAAAATGAGTCTACAATAATCTGATTTGTTGCAATACAAATAATCCAATTTGTTACTATAACCACCTCTTTTTTTTTTGAGAAGTTCTATGGACTTTGTGACACCAGCCTTTGTGGCTTCATCCAGATGAAAAGATGCCTCTGTCTGTTCTTCCAGGTAGAGGGAACTGACTGGATGGTGAAGAGGGATAAGGAAGACATCAGGCCAGTTATGCCATTCACCACAGCCCACCTCTTATCCCACAGAAGGAGAGGGAGTGTCCTTGTGACCCACCTAACTCCCTTCCCAGTAAGATGATCCCCTGCAGCCAGGCCACAGTTTAAACACACAGGCCCCACAGGCTGGACATAAAATTTTCTTCCCTGGAAGCTTAAACTGGCAGAAGATTTTTTTTTTTTTTGATACTTTGTTCTGAGGTAGTCAGAGGCAACATTCTTGGTGAAAGCTTGGGTCTTTGACTCAGTCTAAAGCAATTTTTATTGCAGCTGCAAGTCCAACATAAAAATAAATCACTCCCAAGAGTGTTCTACAAAGTGGAAGAAAGTTCCTAGTTCTTATCCTGCCATTTTCAGGATGTGTTCATCCAGTTCACATTAAACCCTGCAGGAAGTCTTCTACCTTGCCAACAGGTTTAAAAACAAGTGTACAAACTACATTTGGGGCTAGCACCAGACAGCAAAAAAGGTCTTGTAATGAGTGTGCCTTGCATTAGGCATTTCTTGTCCCCAAGACAAAGTAACAAAGGTAACAATGCCACGATAAGTATAATGCCAAAATTGTTAGAGCAAAATCAATAAAACCCCTAGAAGAGCTGGATAGTTTTAAGAAAAGCCTTGGTGTTTCAGTGCTGGGTGTATTCTAGCAGCAAGAAAAATTTAGTTCTGATAAGGGGTATGTAAAATCCGCAGCTGATTTCCAAAAAAACAAATACATACAGAGTAGTTTTCAGAACTGTGTTTGCTTTGGGCAAGTCAGGCCCAGGTTCAGATGGAAATTCACATTGCACTGGAACAAGAGTCATATTTCTTACTCAGATCTGCGGGGATAGAGAGAAGAGTTTACGCAATTCCAGCATTCCAGTAACGCCGCAGGCAGCAGATCCCTCACATTAGGGAAATTCTGCCCTTACACAGGAAAACATGGTATATTTTCCAAGATAAGATCAGTCCACGTAGAGTTATCATGTCTCAGGCAGCAAGCAGTAACACTGTCACTGTCATTTCACAGAGGACATGAGCAGGAAGGACATAAGCAAAGTTCCCACAATTTTCCAGAAACAGAAGTGTGCAAAAAGCAGAACCTTGCTGCATTTTGTCAACAACAGAGCTTGTGTTCAGGCTGGGTAGACACCCTGAAAAACAATAATTCTTCTCATTAACAAAGAGACGATAAACACTGATTTTCAGATACTGAAGATGTTATCAGAAAGCTCAATCAATTATTTGCTACCAGTAGGAACTACAGAGATTTGCATTCAGAGACTGACCACATCCTATTGACAGTGGTCAATATTACTTCATTTTAGACCGCAAATGGATTTAAAACACTTCGGTTTGAGTTTTAGCTGGGTGGGACACAAGTCACACCCACAATGTTCAGCCACTGTCTGAACAGCCAAAAACATGATTTCAACTTTCGAGTCTCACTATGTTCCTCTTGTGTCACTCACAATACAGCTCTCCAAAAAGAAGAAAGTCTGCCACACAGTTCAGGACCAGACTGCCTCCAAATCATTTGCTTTTGCTGAAGTGCCAACTACCCTTTCACACCCTCGCTATCAGGCCTGAAACTATCTTATGCAGAAAGCTCAGAGCAAATACCTGATAAAGTTAACTGTTCCACCCAAGCCCTCCATCAAGGACTTAGTTCCCTGGATGTTTTATCAGCTACAACACAAAATTTGTAAGTCAGTCTCACTAAGTATTTCAGCTTCTTCTGGCACAGGCACTGGAAATGACAGCTTGGCAATGAAGCCCTGGATCTCAAAGGGTCCTTAATTCAGAGAATAACAAATGTCAAGAACTCAAATTCAAGCAGGATCATTGCAGCATCAGGACTGCTGGATGACAGTGCTATCATCCACCAGCTCCAGTCATGTGTAGGCACTAATATGCAGAACTACCTCACCACTTCGGAGCATATACACAAGTGTTAAGAAGAACTCCGTGGCAATAAAAATCAGTTCTTGCTCTAAGGGTCTGGAACAGTGGACCTGACAAGGAAGTACTGATGGGGAAATACTTCAGGGACAAAAAAGGGCATGAATGACATGGCTTACAGATACATGACTACAGTGTTACTCATTTGAGACATGTCTCAAAACAGCAGTTTTAGCTTCTTTTGGTTTTACAGACAATGTCACAGAAGTGATTTTCAAACAGTCTGCATGAGGCAGCGATGGGAGTTTGACTAACAGATTTCAGAAACATACTCCTACTGCAAGGAGGTTTACAAGAGTTTGTCAGACAGACAAAGTGAGCATCAGAGCTGTCATCGTGGGTAGACTGGAAAGGGATACAGCCCCATTAGTCAGTGCGCACTTACAGAACAACAAGGAAATATTTACTCAGCACCAAGTGACAGTTTTGGAAATGGCACCAAGTGAACCCTTAAAACCCCTTTCTGGAGCTGAAGATGAGGAAGACATTTTGGTTTTGAGTAAGAACATGACATTCTTTCTTTTGCTTCATGATACAGTTGATTGAGATGACAACCTGAGCTGCAGACAAGAATGTGACCAACTGAGGAGAAAAAAAAAAAGCCTACAATAGACAAGCTCCTTCCACACTCAGATTGCTTCTGTTTACATCCCAGATGAGGCTCTGCATTGCTATTCTGTGGTTAACTTATCACTGCAGTTCTCTCAGAGACCTCCCAGCAGGACTTTGCTACTGCTTCCAATTCAAACAAATGGATCCCTGCAATCTACATCAACAGGATTAAATTACACTTGCTATGTCCACATTCTTTACCACCTCTCCATGTTAACTGGCACTTGAAGTATATTTTCTTCTGTGAAGACTGTAACAGTAATGGGTCCTAACTATGCCAGGTAGCACTGTAAGCCTTTGGCTGTATGGAAGCAAAGTATCTGGAAAGAAAAAACAAGTCCAATATAGTGTGAAATGAGTTGAATCTTCTGTTATCTGTTGTTGGGAGTTTACAACTTGTTCGCCCATTGGTATCAGTTGTTACACTGAAAACATGGAGGTCAGGAATAAAATCTCCTATTGCTGAGAAAAGCAGAGGAATATTACAAGACAATAATTTATGTTTCAATTTCCTGACAGGAGCCTTTACTTCGGTAGATGCTTCAGGAAAGAACAGAAAGCTACATTCAAAGAATTACTACAATGGATAATGAATTAGATGACCCATGGAATCTGATCAGAATTCTCCTGCACAGAACAGTCCCATGGCATTAGGCAAAACCTGAAACACCTTTCTGACCCAATCTGAAAGTCAGGAAGTAGATTCTATAAATCAGAAGGTGACTAAGCCTGTAAATGCAATAAACTATTTATGAACTTTTTAAACTGTTAAAAATAAACAAAACCAACCACCCCACACTTTGGCACATTTTTGGAGTGCCTTTTTTTTTTTAATAGATGCGCAGAGCCATGTCTGTCTCTATGTACTTCCATATACCTAAATGGATACTTTGAGTTCTACTACATATCAGCTGAAGATTACACCTGCCAGAATTCTCAGAGCTTTGGACTGATCAAGCAGCAAACCAAGTCTCCAAAACAATCCCAGGCAAATAAATTCACACTGTGGAGAACGAGTCATTGCTTCTAGGCCATGATCCTTGTAGTGAAAGATTCTCAAAAGCAGCCAAGCACAGTATCAGCACCACCACCACCTCATAAAACAAGGTCCTCTGTATGGGCAATCATAAATTGGCAAGATTACCAAGCAACTTTTCAAATGAGTCTTGTGTGTACCAACCTCGATGCTGTTCTAATGAGATCAGGAGGAGAGTACACTGTGAGGGTTTTGTAGCTATTAAAAGAAAACTCAACTGGAACTGAACAGAAGCGCTCGAGAAAATCTACTTATATTCACAGATGGATATTTGTCCCAAAGAACTCAGTACTGCAGTTTTTATTCTGAAGCCCTTCTAAAATTATCGCTTTGCACTGTTCTTACCTATACTAGCTAGGCTAATAATTTTGGAATTCTGGTCTTTAAGAAATCAACTTTTATCTAGTAATTCCACAAGTTATACCTTCAGGAAAGAATAATTTGACAGAAGCTACACTGCAGGTCACTTGAAAAGGGTTTCAGGTAAGACATTTCATTTTCCATAGTACGTCCCCTACTTGACTGACATACTAAAAAGATGGAGGCAGGGAGATGGAACTCTCATGGTCAGAAAAGAAAAAAAAGAGAAGAAAAAAAGAATACTCATAGTTAAGTTTGCTCTGAGTTTTGGAAAGCGCTCAAGCCACCTCCCGTCAGATCAGGAAGTCTAAATATCACTTAAATAACCCTAAAGAAAGAAATATTTATTATGAAGAAGGCACAGAAGGAAACTTGCTTGCAAGTATTTTTCCCCAGCTTTCTTCTGTGACATCTACCAAGTATGATTCATGCTAGGAAGCAAAATTTCATTTAAGGTCATACATGCATCTCACCTGACCCAAAGTGGCCCAAAGATTTTGCAGGATTCTTACCTTTTTCTTTCTCTTGTCAAAAACTGCTACATAGATAAGGGGTACATTTGAGAGTGAGGCAGTACAAGCCATCAGGAAGAGAGATACTCTCTCTCATCTCACTCTGCTTTCTGCTCTCTGTGACCTGAAGTTAGACCTTTGTCTAAGTGTGACTTGCCTGGGAATCTCCCATCTGTCTGTTTCAGTTTCTTGTCATAACCCTCCTGTTTGACATTTGCTCCCAGTAATTTCCAGTCTGTAACAGAGCTTGAAAGTTTTTCCACTGAAAGTGTGCAAAACTTCAAAAATAGGTAATAGCTCTCCCTCTCCACAGAGCAGCCCATTCATTCGCATCAAATTGCTGTAACTTAATCCCAGGCCTTACCTTGACACAGGGAACAGTTTATTCCTTTCATTGTTGCAATTACCTTTTTACATATTTAAGCGATTTACCGCTTCCCAGAGTCTCACCCTCCCTAGACTAAACACAACCCCTTTTTCTTTAACCTTCCTAGTAAGTCATGCTATCTAGAACTCCAATTTCTCACCTTAGCCTCTTTATTGGCTTTTTCTTCCCAAGGCAACACTTCATTCAGTGTTACAGTACAGAAGAGAGAGACATCACATGTTTTTGAAGTTAAAAGAAAGCACTCAACTTTGGAAAAACCCTAGACTTGCTCTAAAACAGCATCATTCTTCAACACTTTAGAGAGAAGCACTGCATCTGTTGTGGAAGTAACTGGACAGCCTGCCTTTCAGTTGCAAACAGAGCCTCCATTGAATCACCACAGAGAGGCTAAGAGTAACCACAAACGTCTGAGGACACGGAAGTCCTGCAATACACCAAGATCTCTAAACTGGGAAAAGCAAGAATTCGTAGCACAGATACTGTTAGTCACCAAGAGTCAAAAGACAGCCTTGGGCCACAGATGAATCAATAAAATGAGGTTAGGTTTAATGGGAAGTATTTACTTCAGTACTAAACAGTGCTGGAAAAAAAAAATACTCAGTGCTTTTTCAGCAGCAGCTCAAGTGGCAGGTTATAACAACACAGATGACATTAGAAAATTATGCTCAAAACCCCCCACAGTCAACAACTTGTTTCAGATTCTTCACTTTCACTGAGCTGCTGGAGATTACAGAAGTTGCTACACTAGCTATATAACCCAGCCCACTTGCCATATGTCCCTTTCAAATCATTTAGCAGAATGGATTGCTGGAAACCATCCCATCTGAGACCTGCAACCTTCTTTCACGGGCAGGAGGGAAATGGGAACAACAAGGGTCCTACCTAACTTCCCCTCTAACACAAGTTACCATTTACTCCAAAGAAGGTACCAAATGCTACGATGGCATCTGTCCCATTTTATTCCCCTACTCAAAGAACAGCTAACAAAATAACACCAAAGAGCTTGACACATATGTTAAGCGGTACCTGATGTTCAGGAACACATACAACATATGTCAGTAATTAATTACTTTTCAGTTGGAACCCAAACTGTTGTCCTACGTGACTTTACAGAACCATGGCAAATACATCCATTGTCTGGACAACTATATCATTTGCTACAAGTAGCCATCGTCAGTTTTATGTTCCTTACAGCTGTCGTTTCAGCACAACTTACAGAATCTTCTGGAGGTCTCTGAATCTTCCCCCAGTCCACGGATGGTCCTTTTTCTTGTAGGAATCTATGAAATAGCTTCTTAAATCCTTCCAGGTCCTTTTTAGTGTGCTAAAAGGAAGAAATGCATTAGTTAAGGCTGATATTTAATGCATACCTATTCAATCACAGCAGCATTTCTACACACTTGATGTACAAACTATTCACAAAAGGAACTTTATCAGCACTGAAGCAGATATGCTAAACTTGAAGTAAAAGTCTAAAAGGTACCAAAAGCTCATTTCCACTAAAACTCCAGGCACAAAACCAGCTTGGATACCTCAAAGACAAGGCAAAATCATAACCATTAGAATTTGGCCCAGTCTTTAGGATAACAGCTTTATACTCCCTTTCTGTAATCCGTTAAAGATTACACAGAACCTTTAATAACTAAAGATGATTAAACACTTAATAACAACTCTGTCACCCAGTTTATATGGAACTGAAAGTCTCCTACCGACATTGTATCCAGGCTACTCTTCCACATAGGATCAGAGAACATCCTAAAAATAAGGATCATGGTATTCTGTGATCTGTCTCCCTGTATAGTATTTGCCTCAATTTCTTGCCTCTAATTTCTCATGCTCAGAGTTGTGTCCACATCATGCTCCTCACCTCTAGCTCATTTGAAGATGCAGTCGAAAGTATCTTATCAAGTTCTACTTTCATTGAATACTCCAGCTCTTGTCGAATGACTTCCTGAAACTGTGAAGTGCCAGCTTGAGACATTGCTTTGCTGAAATCTTAAAGAAAAAAAAAAAAAGTAAAAACATGGGTTAAAGGAAAAAGAAGAAAACTAGCTTATTTAGACTAAAAATAGCCTTCAACTTCCTTTTAAGAATGGATGATCTCCAATAATCCTGTCTCGTTTAATTACTGTGCTAGCACTCCAGGAATGTAAAGTTGTTGTTCTTAGTAACTTGGAGAATGGACCTTCAATTTGGGCCACGGACCAACAGCCTTTCTCCCAAAACACCAATGATCCATCTCAACCAGCATCCAAAAATGCACAACAATACACTTTTTTGCCAAAGAATTCCCATCCCACTGCACCTACATACTTTAGAAAGTAAAAGTGTTTCACAAAAAAATCTTTTATGTAGAACATTGTGATCAAGGGTATCCTAGCCTTCTGTTCACACAAGGAAATAAAAACATATGGTTTAATTATTTATACAGTGTGCTTTCTTTTAATCTTCAGTTTGTCCCAGTAAATATTCCCTTACTTTACTGTATGAGTATTTTCACACTACAGCATGCTTTTTTGTTACTAAGCAACCCAGAAAATTACTCTGTCTATCACTTCAGCATTTGTTTTGCTTTTGAAAGCGATAAGCTCCACAAATGTGAAAAAGAGTAAATACACAAATGCTCTATACAGTAAAGTTCACATCACAGAAAGAAACAGGAGATAACATGACTTTATTTTCTAACAGAAAGCATTTGAAGGGAGTGTGTTCTCCAAAGACATTCTGAGTATGCTCTCTAAAGACCTCAGTTAATTTAATTTCTACCAAATCCCTTGAGTAATCACTTCTCTAACAGAGGGAGTGATGTATTGCCAAATATAGACAGATTTTAGAAGCACCCTAAATACTAGTGCAAAAAGGGGCAAGAGGAAACTTTGCAAGTGAGCAGAGTGATACCGCCAGAAAATATTGTTCGAAGAACCTGCATTTAAGTTTACCTATTTAGAACATAACATTAAAAGGCTATTCTACCGAGACTGTCTAAGAAAGCTAGAGGCAGTTCATTTTAATACAATATTGATTTTATTTTCTTTTTCTAAGCAAAGTATTACCCAGCCTCAGACTCAGTGACAGTATCTAATCCTTGCTTTGAAGCCCACAGAAGCCATTTTCCTGACTGCACTGTTTTGCAGGTAGGGGAGGGAGAAAAAAAAAAAAAAAGACAGACAAGTGCTGCAGTGCACATACTGTGTGTGGTGCAACACGGGGGAAACACCAGCTCAAGATGAACTGTACAACAAACAAGAGGTTCTTTTTTTAATCTAATGCTGCATTTAGTAGTAAAAATCAGGTAACAGTTGAAAGCCTGCTAGGCATATCTTATCAGGGCAAATATGTAAAAACATGGACAGCTCTTTATTAGGAAGCACCTCCTCCTACAGAAAAAAACAATGGGGTCTATACCAATTTAATACTTTCATACTGAACTGCTACAAGTATTGCCTTTTCATTCCTGCATTTTGGGTTGATGTGTACAGAAACACCACTCAAACTTCCATAGAAACTACTGCTAGGAGATACTTTCATACATTTGTAATCCTTCCTGCAAGATGTTGTAATATGTGACTTCTGTTACATCAACAACAGCACTCATTTCTCACAGATCAGCAGCCTGTAAAACATCCAACCCTCCTGATATGATGCAACTCATCTCAGAAGAAACTCTGCAAATACCAAGTATTCAACAGAGAACGTCATTCATGCTCTTAAACACATGGAGGCTAAGGAAGGCAGAGCCAGACAGCAACTGTCCCAAGCTGCCATGTAAGTAGGAAAATTTTCTTTGCTCATATTAGCCAAAAGACTTGTAGCTACCAGATAAAAGCATTTAGAGATTAAGTAACATCACAAACAAAAAGCAAAAAATAAAAGCATCATAAAAGTAGGATTGTTGGGGCTTTTTTATACTATAAATTCTCCAAAACTTAACAAGCAAATGCTAAGCATATTTGATCACCAACATCCTCACAGAGAAGCAAAGCAAACCTATCGCTTTTTCCAAACACCAAGTGTGAAGCATGCAGAGCAGCCAGCTAGCTTGGGGCATTTCTCACCAAAACCTACATCGCCAACGGTACTGGTGCTGTCGGCTGCACACTCCACTGGCAACAGAGACTATTTAGGCTTTACGTTGACTATTTAACAACTACTGCAATCACTCAGTCTCATCCAGAATCAACATGCCAGGGCACAGGTGCTTGGGAAGAGCATTATTAGTGCTAGGAGTACTATTATTATTTTGGAGAAAGAGAGAGGAAGGACATAGCTGGAGTCCATAAAAACGTGTTTGCCTGGTGCAGGAAAAGTTATCTATTCTGCATACATAAGAATTTGAATACTGTAACCAAGTAGCCAAGAGAAACAGCAGCTCAAAAGTTTTCCTGCTTTTAACATGCCATTGCAAGGCAGAGGCTTTTAAACATTTGTCTTAAGAGATGAACACCAGGATTTGGACTGAATGGGAATCTACAGCACTCTCTAAAGGCTCCTCAAAGCAAAACCACAACAGCAGCATCAGGGCATCCACTCTAAACAAATTCAGTCCTAGTTGTTTCTGTGCTGATGCCTCTGAGAGTTTTGGGGAAAAATACAGTATTTACGCACCTCAGCCTACCACCTGCAGAAAGACAACTGCAGTCCCTTAACATGAACTACTCTTAAACTTAACATCCTGGGTGAAGGTTGATTTCCCTTTTCACCCTAACATTTACAAGGAAGTAGAAAGTCCAGTGCAACTGCATACCTGAAAGCAGTTATTTCCTACAGGCAAGTAATATTTCCTAAGGCTATAATGAAAAGTAGTTATTGTGCCTCTAAAAAAATCAGATGGGAGGCCAGGGGTGTGGAATAATTGCAGGAAGAGATTTCCAAGGGTACATGTGGCCATAAACTCTCAAATTACTTTTTAAAAGAAATGCCTCTTCCAAGCTATTTCACAACCAATGCCTCAGGTTTCAGCCTAAGCCCACTTTCACAGGACCGGCATTCTTGGAACACTCATCTGAAGGAAGAAAATGGTGGGACAAGGTAGTGGAAGACTCTTGGGGGAGCCACCCATGCCGGAAATTAGCACAGCACAGAAAAGCATGACCAAATAGTTGAGGCTTCAGAAAACACTGTGCATTGCAAAAAATGACCACCCAGGATATCTTATTTGAATGTCTTCAGCAAAAAGTGCTTCCTCAAGTAGCAAAGAAAGGACAGCTCTTTAATCAAGTTCACGGTGGTGTCTGATGCATGGAGAGTTTCACGCAAACCCTCCTGCCCCCCACTGTTATTTCTAGCACGCTTTTGTGTTCTGCTCTCACTGCTAACCTGCCCCCTGCCCTCACAGCATGAACAACAGCATATGGCAGAGTATGCGCAGGTTTATGATACATAACTTTACAACTGACATATGAAAAAAGCAAAATATGAGAAATCAGATCGAGCTAATAAAAGGACATGTTCATTCACTATCAGGAACAAAATAGGGGACAGATGTCCTTCAGAAAACTACACAAGAACAGTGACCCCTTACTTAGGAGTTTGCACGTAGTTCCTTTCTGCCATCCCTCTTCTTAATCTACCTTAAAAGCAGGGAATGTGCAAAGATTCATCAGTTTTGTTCATTAATTGACTCAGAAGAGAACTCACTGCCCTCAGTATACAAGGACCCAGCACAGGAGGGAGTCATGGGACAACTCAAGCAAGAAGTCCCCTCTATCATGAAAAAAAAACAGGAATCTAGTGGGCTGAGGGTTATGAACTGTAGTTACTTTTCGATTCAAGTAAGTATACAGAAAGACCTACAACAGAAAATTATTTAGGTCTCCTTGGAACCAGACTACTTGCATAAAAATCAAGAAGGGCAGCCAGTAAGTTAAAATACACAGATGAACTTTAAATTTAAACCCTTGAACTCTGTGCTGAGGTTACAGAGTGAATGCCTTAACTTCCACCAGATCCACTGAAAAGTTCAAGGTAATTTTTAACCCTAATGAGGATAAAAACCTCTTTAAATACCCACACTACAAGGTGTTATGCTAATACATGTTAATCCATCTGATTTTTAGAACCGAACATACCCACTCAGCCTTTAGGAGCATTTTTCTTTACTTGCTACTAGTAGCACAATTTGTCAACATATGCTGGACTGAAGCATAAGCAAAGTGAAATCTATAGGCGCTCTCTCTCTCTCCTTAATGGATGAGCACATTAGCATGAGCTAACTCATAAGCTTGCAACCTAGGAAGCCATTCTGGCCAGCTGCACGCAACAAGAGTTTAGGTGTTACTGTCAGACACAGCTGGATTTTGCAGTCTAGCAGCTGATCCCTGTGCTAAAAATATCACTTAACATCGGCAACATGTTTTAGTACTATTGGCCTGATAAATGAGTACTTAAAACTGCAGATACTTTTTTTAGAAGCTTTTAGAATTGTCCAATCTTTGGTAATATTTTTAAAACTGGTTATGATCTTTATGTAGGTTTCTCCAGCTTTCAGCTTCATAAATAATATCCCTTGCCTGCAAGATGGCTACCTTGAGCAGTAGGCTGAGATAAGCTCATTCCATTTAAAAATAACAATTCAGAACATATCTCCATAGTTTATTTCATAGCAAGAAGGGGCTAACCTTGATAAGTTTCAGAGCAACGTGGCTGTAACTCTTCCCCCACCTTCCGCTCTTCACATTTTGCCCAGGTGCCCCAGGACATTTGCAGACAGTTGATGCATTTACACAGCGAGTGTTGTACAGTCCTAGACATGCACCGGGTGAGTGACAGCAGTTTCCCAAAGCCCGTGAAGGCCCTCGATTGCTAGCAATGTCCAAGATCATACAGCAAAAGACATACACATTTTCCTTCAACAGGCAGCATTACATTTGTTGATAGGCCTGCATGGACTTAGATCAAGGAAACCTACAGGCATGGATTTCATTGCAAAAAGCACACATGCACCATTATGCGTATCAGAAAGGAGGAAAAGAAAACTGCCACAGCAATGCACCAAAGTAATTTTTCTTCCCAAAATGACCTCTCGTGGACTGGTTCCCCATTTCACAATAAAGGAATCTAAAACTCAGACCACGTACACACACGCGCACACACGCGGAGAGTAAAGGAGAGCGCCAGAGCCTATGGGGGATCAGAAAACGCCAAAATACAGTCAAGGCTCAAAAAAAAAAGTGAGAACGTTCGACCTCACTGCTCTTCCTCCCCCAACTTTGAGATCGCTTGGTGGAGAGGGTAGATCTGTGCTTGTGAGATCCCCCTGCATACTTCAGACTCTGCCTGTGCGTCAGCGGTGGCTGGAAGCCCTGCCGCTACCATCGCCCGGGAGAGCCCCCCATTCACCGAGGGGAGCGAACGGAGCCAGGCAGAACCGGCGGAGGTCCCGCTGCCAAATAACGAATTTTTTGAGAAAGCCCTTGCCCATCACAACTCAGGCTGCTGCACCGACCGCTGCCTGAGCTCTACTGGACTGGTGGAAAGGAGAGGAGGGGAGGGGGAAAAAAAAAAAGCAGAGATTTATGCCTCCATATCTGAAGAGTCGGGGGAAAAAAAAAAAATTAAAAAATTACAAAGCACGTCATCTTACCTGTCGCAAAAGACGACATTTTCGCTCTTTAATAAAATTAATATTTTGCTCTCATGAATATCAACTGAATTGTTTGGGTTATTTTCCCCCCGCAAGGCTAGGGAGGGAAGGGCCGGGAGAAGAGGCTGCCTCTCCCCGCGCCCCTGCGGAGCCTGGCTGCCGGCGGGCGAGCGAGCGAGGGAGCGAACAGCGGCGTGGCGCCGGCGGGGAAGCGGGAGAGACGGCGGC
>JANHFX010022257.1:0-33356 GCA_027560015.1 Chloroceryle amazona
TATGTGTGTTGGAAAACTTGAACTCATTAATACTTCATTTAAAAAGATAGAAAAATTTGTAAAATAATTAAATTTCATTAATCAAAATAAACAGGATAATTACAGATATTAAAGGAGGTCATGAAGAATTTAAGTTGGAACACTTGAGAAATCCAGGAATGAATTAGACATATTCTGGGAGGTGTCTACTTCTCATCCATTTTTACTAGTGAAAAATGACAGAATTGTCATTAATTTTTAGTGCAGGTGTTTTCAAATGAAATCAAATTTAATTAAAACTATCAAGAATTGCATTGTGATATAATGTGACATGCTTAAAAAAAAAAGAGATGGAATTGGAATATTCCATAAGAATCAAAGGAAACTATCAGCTTGCCAAGATGAAGGCCTTTAAGAAGTGGATGAAAGCTTCAAGAAAATCAGAGAGAAACCTGCCAAACACAGCCACATGTACAATGTATACAGGAAAAGGGAGAGACACAGGAGAGGGAGAATCAGGAATTCTTTGTGAATTAAAATGTGTTACCATTTGTCTGTTAAATATGCTATACATAAGATTATGTTATGTGTGTATATAGGTATATATAGATGTATATGTGTATACCTGTACATATACACTAGGCTATAGTCTAAGCCTTACCATCAAAAATCACTTTGAAGAACCACATCTCCTTGGCAAATTTCATTTTTGTCCTTGTTTATGACTCTGTCTTGGTATTATTTTATCAGACATAATCTTAACTTAGATGTTAGCATTCTAATAATAATACTAGTTTTGAAATGACCATTCAGAGACTTAAGTCAGTGAAACAGCAATAAAATTTTCTTAGTTCCTTGACTATGCTTAATCAAGCTTTAAACTCAGTTGTGTTTTCACTGATATTTGGTATGGTGTAAGGAAAATGTTCCTGATGACATGCTGTCACAACAACCATCACTGTTATGAGAACAGGGAAAATGTTTTTATGATGGAACAATGTTCTGTCAAAAATTTCTATTCAATACATCAAAAATTTCACAGAAATACAGTGATTTTGTATAATTTTCATGGAAAAGTGTGTTAATGATATAACATAGTTCAAAGATAGTGTTATAACTTATTATATGAAACCCAGACAAACTGAGGCTTTCATCCAATCCTATGCAAATATAACAAATTAACTTTAGAAAGTATAAGTATTTCTATTTACCTCGCACTTCTACCTTAAAATTATTGCATCATTTCAAAATATTTTCTCAATATTTTTATTTTTAAACTCAGTCATGGGTAAATAAAAAGTTTCCTACAATATTAATCTAACCGTTCTCATAATATGTTGTTCAACATAAAATTAGTTCCTTGTTGAGTATTTGTTTAATGAAGTTACAGAAGTGCATGAAATATTTAGTCGTCTCCCCTCAAGACTGTCTAAGTTGGCTGATATATTATTTGTAATTATGCTGATGAAGAAAATTGAGAAAAAGAGATGGGATGACCTATCAAATTGTTACTAGTTCTGTAAAAAACATAGACAATGTGCCTAGTTTAACTCTTTCTGTTTAGATAATAACCTTATATTATTATGTACTTGCACAATGTATAATGAGGATTCATATTCTATTTGCATGAAACTTTATAACCTTATAAGACTATAATAAATCTAGTGCTACAATACTATTTTAATTATTTCATTTATTTAAGACTTACTATGGCTAATTGCAGAGACCAGGAACTGTTTTTCCTTCTTAATATTTGAAAATCACCTTCCCTTTTGGTTTTGGTTATTTCTACTGTGCAGTTTGAGGATTTTGCAACATATATATTTAGAGATTTCATAAATCTTATAAATCTTTTACAGATAAAGAGAGACACTCAGTAACACACATTCATGGGTTTTTTTAGTAGTCAGAAGTCTTTGCAGTTCCTTTTAGGTGTTGATTCCTAAAGTTCATTATTAACTGCTTCTAAATGTAATACCGGTATTTATCTACATATTGTATTGCAGATGAATTAAAAACATGTCTAACATGTCTACATGCTATTGGCCAACATATGTGTCCCTTTCCCTTCATCTATCTTGCTTTTTTTTGTTTTTGTTTTTGTTTTGAGTTTTGGGTTTTTTTGGGAGTTTGGTTTTTTTTTGGTTGGTTGGTTGGTTTTGGTTTGTTTTGTTTGTTTGTTTGTTTGTTTGTTGTTGTGTTTTGGTTTGGTGTTTTGTTTTGTTTTTTTTTTTTTCTTTTCCCTTTCCCATTCTTCTTTCATATGTATTGGAATATTTGGAAAATGTACTGACAAATTTGTTAGACTTCCTAGAGTGATAGTAATTTTACTAGCAGGAATAATATGTAATGAGGTCCGAATGCATTACTATGCACAGAAACATAATTTGGTGTTGTTTTTTAACAGAAGTAAAGGTAGAATAATGAAGTTTCAATTTAGAGATCTAAAGCAATGACATATTTAATATAAAAACAATTACAGTTGCAATATTTTTACATAGAAGTTACTTTATGAAAATTCAGGCTTGATCAGAAAATGAAAAGAAATAAAAAGCAGTTTAATGTTTTAGCATATTATAGAACCATAGGATATTAGTTTGGAAGGGACCTCAAGGACATCTAGTCCAAACTTTCTTGGCAAAAGCAAGGTCTAGACAAGATGGACCAGTGCTCTTCCAACTGAATCTAAAAAAGTGTTCAATGTTGGGGAATCCACCACTTCTATGGGAAGATTATTCCAATGGCTGATTGTTCTCATTGTGAAAATTTTTGTTCTTGTGTCAAACTGGAATCTCCCCAGGATTAAGTTGTACACATTACCCTTCATCTTTCCCATGCAACTCCTGTAAAAACAGGGTCTCCATATTCTTTGTAGCCACCCTTTAGATACTGGAACATGGTCGTAAGGTCTTCCCTAAGCCTTCTTTTCTCAAGACTGAACAAACCCAGTCGTCTCTGCCTTTCCTGGTATAGTAGGCTTCACAAATCTTTGATCATCTTTCTAGTCCTTCTTCAGCCTGTCGGATCTTTTTTTCTATAGCAGTAGTATAAACATTAGTTGAGCAGCTTTGAGACTTTATTTTATTTCAGAAAACTGCAGAAATGCCGCCTTGTGAAGCTCAATATGTCAAAAGAGTGATTCAGCAGCACAGTACGTTCCTGGCAAATGAAAGTTTTCTACTACTCTGTGTGTTTTCAGTTTGCATCTTGAGTACTGGTGGTATTATTAGCATATGCAAAGATGCCTTTTTTATCTCTGGCAATGTTCTCCACTCCACTTTAAAGAGGACTCTGACACCTCTCTATTTATACAATAGATCCCTTGTTATGTTTTACACCTCAAAGAACAGGGCTGACAAGAAATACTCCGTATGATTAAGTAATTTCA
This sequence comes from Chloroceryle amazona, assembly GCA_027560015.1. Classification (NCBI taxonomy): domain Eukaryota; kingdom Metazoa; phylum Chordata; class Aves; order Coraciiformes; family Cerylidae; genus Chloroceryle; species Chloroceryle amazona. The sequence continues at coordinate 3,368 of JANHFX010022257.1, forward strand.
TACCTCTAGAAGGTCATGACACATACTCTGTACAAAAAAAAGAAACAACAAACAAACCAGACCAACAAAACCCAAAACATTTTGGATTGCCCAAGCAGATTTTTTTTGTTTTAATGTTTGGTTAATTCTTTTTCATTCAGGATGGAAAACTGTGCACATGGTTTTAAATGATTACTGATCAAGCTAACTCTGGAACTAGCTTATGGAGAACAATTTATTCAATTTAACTCTGTACAGTATCAAAAGTAATTCTAAGTAGAATTGTGACTGGTACCTTTTAGAAGCTGAAGTATTAGGCCATGATATAATAGCCATACTGACTTTCTGAAGTAAGATACATTATGCCATATGGCTGAAAAATTTTTACAAGTACTAAATCAGAGCTATCTGTTTCATGCTCTCAGTAGTTAGCATTCTGTGTCATTCATCAGTCTGTCTCTTCATACCATGTCAGCCTTTATTGCTGGAAGAAAGATAATACATATCTCTTTAACATGTGTGAAATTATCCTGGACATAGGAACTGTTTTTCCTCTCTTTCCTCTGTCTCAGCCTTCTGCATATGTATTTGAATGCTACCATGACATTGAACAGAAGTGTGAAATTTGGTAGGTCACCCTGAAAAAAGGTTTTGGGTCTTTTCTTCAGTCTTCAGCTATTCAGAGCTGTTGCTCCTTGGTTTTGATCACTTTTCTGGAAGTGATATTCATTTTCATTCATGGAACAAAGAGGATGAAACGTTTTATTTAGGATTTCTTTCCTGCAGTGTATGCGCTTGAGTGAGTGGTTTTCCCCTATGCCACCCCTTTTTTTTTCTTTATTTTTATTTTCTTAAACTCTTGCGTATGAGCTTTACCTTCCTCATAATAATCAGAAGGTCTAAGTAGTCCTGCTGAATTATGGCAGAGATCCAGTATAGATGTTGAAGTTTAAAAAGCCCAGGTGGCATGCTGACAGATGAATTGTGATGGCAGCTTGAGGCCTTGGTATATTAAATATGATGAGGGGGTGGGTGAGGAATGGGGGTCTCTGGATTTGCACATCCTTCATCTGATTCCTTAAGCTTTACAAGAGCAAAATTCTTTAGGGAAATTAAATGAAAGACCAAATGCGTGATGTGACAAGAGAGGGCAGATGGATTTTTTTTTTTTCATTTGTCCATCTCTGATACCTCATGTGTGAGGCTGTGAGGCTGATGTGGCTGGAGGTGTGCCATGGCAACCATGGGAAATTTAAACATGGTAAAACCAGAAACAACACTTGGACCATGAACAGCAAGGCAGTGGCCATCCTTCTTTCTCTTTCTCTTGGGAAAGTGCACACAAAGGGAACAGAGGCTCTGACCACAGGTCACCATCACCCTCTGGAAAAAGAGCTCAACTGTGGTCTCCACCCAGCAAAAGGTCATGTGCTCAACATTTGTTAGGGTGGACATGGAAACACAGATGGAGTGTTCAGGGAAACACGCAACTGTTCAGGACACAGGCTGCAGAGAATATCAGAGCCTTTCACTGGCAGCGAGTGGCAGTGATGAGAATAGCTGCATGTGTTGCAAACAGGTGGATGATCTCCTCTGACAGGTGGAAGAATTGCAAGGGGTAGTTGAAAGGCTGGAGCATCAGGGAGGTTGAACAGGAGATAGCCTGGTGGAGCCAGGCTCTGCCTTCCTTGAAACAGGAACGGGTGCAACTGTCATAAAGCATGCAGGATCAGGGGGACCCTAACCCTGTCCCTGTCAGACCAGAGGCAGTGGCCTGTGTGAGGGGAGTGAATGGAGGTTAATTCATGATTGAAGCAGCAGACAAACTCCTTCTTTGCCCACCTCATCCCCCCACATGCCACTACAATGGTGTGACTAGATCAGTGGAAAAGAAAAGAACAATGGATGTCATCTATCTGGACCTCTGTAAGGCCTTTGACATGGTTCCCTACAACATCCTCCTCGCCACGTTGGAGAGATATGGATTGACAAGTGGACTGTGCAGTGGATAAGGAATTGTCTGGATGGTCACATTCAGATGGTTGTGGTCAATGGCTTGAATTCCAGATGGAGACTGGTGGCAATTGGTGTCCCTCAGAGGTCTGTACTGGGACCAATACTGTTTAATATCTTGATCAATGATATAGACAGTGGGAACTGTGGAACAGGTTGTCCAGGAAGGTGGTGGAGGCCCCATCCCTGGAGACATTCAAGGTCAGGCTTGGCGGGACTCTGATCAGCCTGATCTAGTTGAGGATGACACTGTTTACTGCAGGGAGTTAGACTAGATATCTTCAGAGTTTCCTTTCAACCCAAAGCATTCTATGATAAATTTATTATGCTACAGGAATAACCTTATGGAACTTTTTAACTATTTAAAGCTCCATTTGGTCACAGGGTATTCAGTCCTGATGAAGTTATCAAGCCTTCAGAAGATCATCCTGCACCTGCAAAAGTAGCACTTGACTGACTGACACCAAACCTTTGAAGAGTGCCTGTTTAAATGGTCTATGTAGCATGTGATAGATAATAATCTTTTTCAACATGACTGAAGCAAGACTATAGCATCTGATACTGCACAAGACTTGAGACTTGTCAAGCCCTGCAGAGGCAAGGCATTATTTGATTATAATAAGTGGATTAAAAGTGGATTTAAGTATTCTGCTCTTTTCCTATGATTTATTCCACATACATCCCAACTTAAATAGAATCTGTAAGCCCACACAATTCTACACAAATACATCAATTATGAAATAGCTACAACATCTCACTTGAAAGTATTAGCAACGGTGAAGCCAATCTCTTATAAACATGTTATGTTTCTACACAGGTAAAAAATTTTTTATTCCGGATTTGTCCATCTGATGTTTTCACAGGATAGGTATATGGAATGCATTGGGTTTGATCCTGAGCATAACTCTCTTTCTTAATCGTAATCTGCATGGATCTTTAACAATGTGCTGTGTCTTTGAAGAAGGTTAGTCTCCTGGAGATAAAACAACTCTTCATATCTGTTCTGAAGGAAGAAATTAAATAGATGCATTACATCATTATAGGAAGCACTATTATGTTTGGCTAGATATGTGTGTCTTTTATGTAAGAACAATTGGAGATAAAACTCATGCAACGGCACTGAGCATTTCGGGTGTCAAAAAAAACCCCAACCCACATTAAAAGAAAATACCAACTGGTATTCTGTGGATATCATGATGGCTCTGAATTGTTTCCTAGGTTGTTGGGTCATTCTAGTTTTCATTTATTTTATTAGAAGCTAAGATTCATTTGACTCAATTTTTAATAGATTTGCAACCACAGGTGCACTGAGGAACAGCCTTCTGATGTGCTTACTAGGGTCATCAGCAAAACCTTTGAAGAGGGTGCCTTAAATTACAAGTACTATGTGCAGAATTAAAATCAAAAAGGTTGTAGTGAATGTAGATATGGAAAAGATCTTATTAAAGCAAAGTAAATGATGAAAGAGGGGACTGAAGACATTAACCTATGTGATGGGGGACTGTAACCATTTTAATGCTCAAAATTCTGCTTCAGGGGCACATATTTAGTGTTATACTGTCAGGTGAGTAGTAAAACAGCTCAGTTTTGCTAAGGGTGTTAAAGAAACGTGCTGTTTGCCATTTCTTTAGTACTGCATTGAGAGCAAAAAGGAAAGAAGAGGTGTCTGAGCCCAGTTTCAGTCTTATTTCTTTTCTTATTCTTTTATCATTAACCTTATGTCTGGAGTAGCCACTGGGATGAGCTGCCTAGAAACCAACTATTTCAGAACTAGGATGGAGCCATTGTGGAGGAAGAGAGTTTTGACACCCATCTGTGGTAATTTTTTGTGTGATTTGCTCTTTGCTTGATGAAATCAAAAGTCCTCTGTGTTAGCACATTTTAAGTTCTAACCTAGTTTTTAGTGATTTCTACTAGTTTGGCCTCACTTTGTGGAAACCATCTGAATGTTTCAAGCGTCATTTGAAATAAGGGGCATTTGGAAAAAAAAAAATAAATAAAAGAATGGACAACTCATGGATTTAGATAAACTGTCTAAATTGTGAAAGAGAGATTTTTCCATCTATGAGTAGAGAATACAAACTGATGTGACTGGCTTTTGACACACTCATCAGTAGTCTGAGTAGTGAAAATATATGCCAGTGAGGTTCAAGTAGATTAGTGTCCTCTCCCAGTGATACTAGACAGTGTGATATTTTCCCTTGCTTCACCTGAAATTCAGATAGCAGATGTATCTGCACCTGTACAGACATTTATCTGGTAAGTGGAACACTATTTTGGGTAATATCTATTTGGTATTTGTAAAAGTGTCTGAAACACTGTTAACAGTAACTATTCTTGTCAGATCCCTTGGTAGACAAGTTCAGCTGTTAAAGGAATTTCTGCTAAGGTCTTTTAAAATTAAGATTCATGAATAGGGTTATACTTTTTCTGTGTTTTGTTCAGTTGACAAGCCTGAAGGAATCTAGCTTATCTCCACTATAGAAACCTCACTATCTCAGAAAAAGAGCACACCATTTGTGCTGAAATGAGGAACTTATTTGAAAGTGAGAGTATTTTCACTCAACTGAACTAATCCTTTCTTCAGTCACTTCATCCTCACATCTGAGCAGTTTTATCAGGTTGCTGACTGCTGTAAATATGCTTGTTATTCGTTATGAAAAGGGGTAGTGGGACAGGGGACAATACTCTTTAGGTAGAGCCCAGGGCAACAAGACACCATTTATTCAATCACTAAAGAATCTGAATGACTTGTTCTAAGGTCAAAAATGTGTTGTCCTTAGGCAATTCGAACTGGTTTATTTGCTAATCCTCCATAACTTCTGAAATTGAATGCTAATTCAAAGCCTATAAAAACCTTTTCTGAAAATTAAAACAAATAAAAGTTTGCTGTAAATTCTGAATGTAGGACAGCCTCCAAAATAGCTGTAAGCATGGATTGCTTTGCTTCCCACTTACCCCTGGTCTACATGACTGCATCTAGATATTGAGGCATACCTAGGAGCACACTAAGCCATTAGGTATACAGAACATATAACCTATGCAAGTAGAGGACAGCTGGTCTATAACACCTATGAGTTACATAACCTGGACATGCAGTGCTCAGAATACCTCAGAGCTTCCTGAAAGAGACAGTGTAGATAAAAGAAATTAAAAATTTCCTCCTTGAAAGAACATTCATGTTTTGTTTTTGTTCTTTTGTAATTAATTTAACTAGACTAATCAAGACACCCCACAGCAGAAAATAATACTGTCAGCAGGAGATTCAAAAGCCTTAAATTTCATTTGAAAAAACAAGGAGGTAAAATATGCCCAAGACAGCATTACGCCATACTAACTAATGAACTGCTGTAAGGTTTGCTTTGTATTTGCTTTGTTAGAAGATAGATTTCTTTCACTCTGTAACAGGAGCTGTTCATAGTTATCACTAGTTCTGTGTTCTCACCAGCAGGTTGAGGGAGGTTCTCCTCCCCTTTTACTCTGCACTATTGAGACCACTTCTGGAGTATTGTGTCCAGTTCTGGTCTCCCCAGTTCACAAGGGACAGGGAAATAAAAGAAAGAGTCCAACAGAGAGCTACAAAGATGATGAAGAGACTGGAACTTCTCTCTTAGGAAGAAAGGCTGAGAGCCCTGGGGCTGTTTAGCCTGGAAAGGAGAAGACTGAGAGGGGATCTTATTAATGTGAAGGTGGGTGTCAAGTAGAAGGGGCCCGTCTCTTTTCAGTTGTGCCCTGTGATAGGATGAGGGGTAATGGTAGCAAGGTGACACAGGCTGTTCCACCTCAACATGAGGAAAAACTACTTCCCTGTGAGACTGACAGAGTACTAGAACAGGCTGCCCAGAGAGTTGTGTCTCCTTCTTTGGAGACTTTCAAGACTCACCTGGATCTGTTCCTGTGTGGCCTGCCCTAGGTGTTCCTGCATTGGCAGGGGGGTTGGACTCGATGAGCTCTAGAGGTCCCTTCCAAGCCCTACAATTATAGGATTCCATGATTCTACTGTTTCATTCCAGTATCTGCAAGTGGGATGTTCTGCCGTGCTCTGAATTTAGTGTACAAAGCTGACATTAAAATATAACTTTGTATGACATGCATTTGTTATTGAATTGACACAGTTAAAGGATTTGTGTGTTTATATGAGCAAAACTGAAAATATGAGCACCATTCATTTTTAAATGTATGTTATGTTAATTAACTTTATTTTACTTTTTGAAGATACGTCTGTTTGTAGGCATAGCTTCTGATCTAAAGTGACACTGCTATATCTAGTTAACTTAGGGAAAAATGCTTAAGCAAAACCAGAAAAAATGTGGACACCTCTGTTCAGAAATAGAAGTCTCAGCTGCATAAATAAAACATGTGGTTGTGTGCCCAAATTATGATTTATTTAGTTTGTTGGGTTTTCTTCTTAAAATGTAACATTAAAAAAACAGTAGAAAATTTTCAAGAAAGAGTGTTTATTAAATGGATGACACTGATAATCATGTAAAGGATTAAGAAGTGCTATGACATTTTAATTTCTATAAACAGTGACAGTTGCAAAGAATTTCACATACTAACTTAATTTACTGACACAACCCCAAATATTTTGAAGCTGTTAGGTAAATAGTAGGCATCCAGCAACTCTGCCCCTGGTGGCTTTCTGAAATAGATAACAGTGAATCTAGTAAAGTGAAGTCTGACATTAAGTTATAATTTTATTTAATCCTGACATCATAGTCATAGAAACATATTATGGTTTGGGTTGAACAGGACCTTAAAGATCATCTAGGTCAAACCCCCTAAGACATGAGTTGCTCTTCAAGATTTAATATTCCTAAATTTAAATACAGTAATTTTATACTTCCAACATTTCCACTGTCCACAATTGAAGTTCAGAAACCTATCTTACATGTAAATATATAGGTATGTGTCTTGCACCGAAACCCATCCAGTAAGATTTTATTTATATAACCTCCAGCTAATTTGCAACTTTAAAGTGTCTCAAGAAGAGGAAAACATAACTGAGAAACCAAGAATCAAAGCCACTTGATAAATTCATATTATACTAAAGAACATTTTAAAGAATTAATACTTCTTTAGTAACCTGACTAACCCATCTGTGATGTCCTGTGTAGGAAGCATTCTTCATTAACAGGTTTGCAGTGCTTTGTTAGATAAAACTTTCATTCAAATACAGCATTCCTACTTGAACAGCAAAGACAGAACTGGAAGCATATTTCTTAACTATCACAGATTTTTATGTTTCTCTATGTAGAATCTGAAGGCAGGCTTCCTCTGCCTGACATCTCTTTCTGAATATCTATGCCAAAACTAATTTCCCTAAGCATTCTTAATGTATTCCTTCATGCTTCTATACAGAGAGAAACAACCAACTGTAGGGAACAATTAATCTCCGCTTAAAATAGAAAAAACAAATTGCTTCCTAAAAATGCCTCTGATTCACTTGGAGGAACTATAAAGAGATTTTAGGGAGAGTGTCTCAGATCTAGACTTCCACATTATAGACAACTAAAGTTAGGTGAGGTGATTTTCACTCTAAGTATCAATATAAATAGCTGTATCACCATTTGTATGAATAGCTGTACACAGAGCCAGTGCACTTAAGTTTAGGTACATTAAAGACCCACATCTTGAAATTATAACATTTCGATGTGAAAGTTATGGCACTTTCATAGCAAAGCAACTTTCTAAATTACTTTGATATGAAGTTGTAGAAGTACAGTTTTGTTTCTAACCCTGGATTTATTATTTTTTTTCAGCTTTCACAATCCACAATGTTTATAACTCTCATTGAAAAAGGGTGGAATGTCAGTGCAGTGATTTCTCAGGACTTAATAGCAAGACACACCTGGGCTGTAGATAAATATATACATACATTTCATGCACACCCTCACACATAAATATATGGAAAAAACCCTCCAAAAGCATAGATACATTCCAAGACAATACTTACTGCAGTGCAGAGGCCTCATCTATATATTCTTGAGTGCTTAAAATGAAGGTTTTCAGAAGCTGTTAAAGGTATAATCAGACAGAATCGAAACTAATACTGTTGAAAGCATAAAATTATAGTTGTTCATCAATATTAAACACTTTTGATGATCTGAGTTTTCAATTCTTTTACCTACTTTCTAAGTATCCTAACTGTCTGAAACTTTCTCCTTTCCTCTCTCCCTTCCATCTCTTTTTTTTTTTTTTTTTTTCTATAGAATACACTGAGAACTTTGAAAAGTTTTGTTTATGTTAAGGCATAATCTTGCATTCCTTAAATATAACCAGATTTGACGCTTGTCTGTATCTAGCTGTGCAGAATGTCATAAGTGGGCCTGTCTCTCGAAGTCCCAGCCATTCTAGCACGCCACATACTTATGCTAGTGCAACATTTATTTGTTATCAGAGCTCTCAGTGAGCTTCTTGTAACAATTCTCTCCCCATGGTAGCTTGCATGACCATTGTTCTCTCTTGTCTGAAAGGAAAACATGTCAGAGGTGGCATCTGGTATTACTGTATTGTTTTACTTCACATTTTACTTCTCTTTTGCTCATCACATATTTTTCTTATTTTCCTCTTTTAATCTTTCCATGGCTTGTCCTTTCCATTCTTTATTCAAATTCTGCTTTGCTTATTCTGCTTGTTGAATGCTTGTTTCTTTTTTGTCTGTTTTATTTGTTAATGTTACTGTTTATTTTTTTGTGTGTGATTTTCTTCCTGTGATCCACACATGCATGCCTTTAAATCTTTGACTGCTTTGAGTATATAAATAAAAATTGAATTATTTCTTAGGTGGTCAGAAGTTAAAATTAATTCTCTATCAAAGCAAGGATAGGTATACAGTTTACTTTAAAATGCATTCAGGTATTATGTAGGCATTAGGTTAACAACTACTTTATTATAAACAAGTTTTTAATCCAGAGCTCCCTGAACTGATCAGCTTTGTATTTCAAAGGAGTGTCCTTTTGCTTCTTTCCTTAGTACTGTTCTGACCAATGAATAAAGACATACATAAAGGTGTGAATAGTAGGTCATTTTTGATTGATTATTATTACTCAGAATCTGTGTACAGATTAATGTTAGAGATTTTTTCAATAATACTCTGACTCACTTGCCAATACCACATCTTTTAGTCGGTGTTAATATCCACTGTCCTGCTGCACTCACCAATGATCTATCGTGCTGTTTCTTGAATGTCCAGAAATCCTGCAAAATCACAGAAAGATATAGTGAGCAACTCTTCAGTAAGCAAGACATGTTCAGTCATTCTTATTTTTCCTCAAAGCAGCAGATTCAATGTACATGTGACATAGAACCATAATGTTCAGGCACAGTATATTTCACAGGCATAAAGTATCTTCAGCTTAGTGTTTGCACAGCAGATTTTTTATGACATGCATTGAATCAACTATGTACAGCCTTTCACTTCTAGCTGGAAGTCCTGTATTGGTCAGAGTTTATATATTTTTTTGCTACTGTTGTTATCAAAATTTAAGTTTTTTAAGTGATGTGATTAAAATTTAAGTAAGTTAATGTCAAATAAGATTCCTAATGGTGATACAGTGTAAGGTTTAACTGTGAAGTCATGATTTTACATCTGTTCCAAGAATGATTAGTTTTGATGACACTGAAGAGCTCATCATTAAAAAAAAAAAAAAAAAAAAGTGGTCTTTATTTTCATAGTGAAATTCACAACATTTAGCTGAGCACACAAATTTTCACCTGAAGATACCAAACATGAGAGGTGGGATGCAAATAATATCTAAAGCACACTGCCTGTAGGAAATATCTGGTGAACTGTTCCTCTCATGAAGCTGGGTGCCTACATCTCAGGTTATCCGTAGGTGCTTTTATGATACAAAATGCACAGATCAAAACATCTTCCACTTTTAGAAAAAATGCACAAATTCTGTTTCAAAATGGGTCTTGCCTCTTCCGCAATAGTTTGTGTCTCTTTTTTTATCCAATGACTGTTTAGGATAAAACTCAAAACCAGTTCAGGAATGAGACCATTGGTGTCCTTTTCCCTTAACAGAAAACCATCTCTGTTTTCCACTCTGAATTGTTAGGTTCTTTCTAATCTGTTGTCCTTGCTGCTCTGTGCTTTTTTTGCTTACCTCTAAAAGTTTTTTCAAATTTGATTCTTTTGCCTTATGTTGCAGGCAGAAGACAAATAGAACAGGTTACAGTTCTTTTAAAATGTTTCTTTTTTGCGACTGATCTGATTTCGATGGAATAATTAAAAATTAATTGGTTAGAGAGAGGCAACATAAATGTCACTCTATAATCTCATGGTACAAAAGTATAGTCTCGCTTCCAGACTCATTTTCAATATTGATTAGATTCAGTGGAGACTGAGCGTGTTTGAAAATACTAGTGAGTCCTCTCTAATATTTTAGGCATTAACCTACACTTTAATATCTAACTTACAATTTTAGTTTCTCTAAAACAAGTGGTAGGATTCTGATACATTACAATATTAAAAAAAAAAACAAAAAAGAAACCAAAAAAAGAACAACAACAACAACAAAATGCTACATAAAAGAGTAGTAGATAACAGTTAGGTCAGTTAGCTATTAAATAAGATTAGGATAGATTCTAACCACAGTCACAGTGATTTGAATCTAGAGCAGCTCTGTCATGGATGATTATGTTTTTCTGAATTTACAATGTTTTGTGGTTTGTTTGTTTTTTTTTATTTTATTTTTGTGTCTTCAGAATAATTGTTTTCTATGAATATCACAAGTTTTATAATACAGTAGTATCAGACCAATAAGAAAACTTTTATTTAGCTATTTATTTATTTATTGTCAGAGAAGACCTTCAACCTTTCCTTAATGGATACTTTTTACTGAAGCTGGGCTTCTTTTGGGAATGACACATTAGTGTAACTTGGGACAATAGGGACATTAGTTGCATTTTTAACATATTAAGGGAAAAATTAAAAATAGATTAAATTGATAGCTTAAAGGAAATAGATGTTAAAAGTTTTCATGATCAAAATTTTTACTCCTAATTACATTTTTAAATGTTATATCTTAATGTTGACTTAATCTCTGACATAAAAGGAATTTCAATGTAAAAGAAGTACATGACTTTTTGTTCCACCACAAATGTCTTACAATATAGATTAAAAGCGTTTGCTAAGCAGCAAGAAAAATGTGTCACACTGTGTTGGCTGTGTCTTTTTTTAATTTTCAGTTACTAACCAGAATATATTTTTTACTCTTTGTTAATACAGAACTCGGTTCTAAAAAGTCCCAAGCAAAGTATAGCTGACAGAAATTTAGAGTGTTCAGCTCTGTACAGAGGACTTTCAAGCACTTTCATCATACTGAAAATATAGTGGAACTTGTTTTAAACCAAACTGTTCCAGTTTTACTCCAATGAAAGTGCATTACATTTAAAGTTAAAATAATAGTGATGAATCAGACATCTCAATGTTAGAAACAAAACTAGTTCAGGAGGCCATTGACTCCCGAATTTATGAACAGATGAATACACTGAACTTCATAGTTATACCATCTTAAAAATGTAATAGTACACCTGTGAATTAAGCAGAAAATTCACCTCAGATATAGATTTCACATACAGTTCTGTCTTTTCCATTGTAGGGGTTTATTTTTTGATAATTTATTTCAATGACTATCAGTAATCTTTTTTCTTTTTCCTCATTTGTGTTTTTTTTCCTTAGAAGTCAGCCCCATGACCTGCCTCTTGTAGTTACACATCATTATCACAGCACTCCAGACCTCAATTTCACCTCATGCCCTGGTTTAGCATGCTTCCCATTCTAGACAGAAGTCTATGCTGAAGCCTTCCAGGCAGAAATGATGCAAGTATATTCTTCCTGTGTCTCAGAGAACATTGGAAGATTTATTTACGTATTTTACTCCAAGGACATATGGTACTTTATGATGCCTGTGTTAGGGTAATGAACTGCACAGTATGCACTTTAGGGGTCAGTCAGGTGATACCCTTTCCTCTAAGGCAAAATCTAGCAATAAACAGACCACACACTTAAAAAAAAAATAAAATTCCATTAAAAGCATTTTTTTCCTATTCAGAGAACAGATTACTCTAAATTTCTCAGCCTGGTTAACCTGGTTTCTTATTGTTGTGAAACATCCTGCCAGGCTTTGTCAGGTGAAATATGCAAGGTGACTTACAGCATGATTCTCATCAGAACAATGAATGTGGCAGGTCAGGAAATTCCACACTATATAGATCCCTCAGCCAAAAATATTAACTCATTATAAATACTGATAGCACTGGATGTATTCTACCGACAGACAACCTTTTTCTGTTTGAGCGAACATTTGCAGTTTGGATCAAACCCTTTTTTTCTGTTAAGTGAACAGCAAAATTCCCCTTGACATTAGAAGAATTACATTATGCCATTATGCCTTCTCTCATAACTCAAAGATACTGTACAAAGCCCAGGAGTTCTAAATATCTACTAGAATTTATTTATAATATTGGGAGATATTATGACAAGAGTTAAGTAAGTGGTACTTGTCTGTGGACATCTGTTTCTCTTCCTGGGTCTCTACCATCTTACTTCAGCTCAGATGATCTTTCCTTTCCTCTCATACATATTCTGAAGAGGAATATTAGCAACCACAGGCACAGGACTATTTGGTTTTAGTCTATGTATGGATGTAGTCAATTTACATGTAGTCTATCCTGTTTCCACTAACTCTTATTTTTAGTTCTCTCCTTTCAGAAAGTCAGACCAATAACAAGGTAGTAGAAATGTCAGTATTAAAATATTTCACACCTTCAGCAATTTAGTAAAGTATTTATTTCACAGAATCACAGAATCACAAAATACTCATGGTTGGAAAGGACCTCCTAGATCACTGAATGCACCAATAACAAAAAAAACACCTAAAAATTTCACCACTTCTTTGTTCAATTTTTTTGAATGGATAAAACAAAATTTATTGAAAAACTAATATTCATCAATGAGGAGTGTTTTTATTTCACTGTTTTCCTTTTCTTCCTTGTTTCAGCTGTTCAGAGGATATTGTAGAAGAATGTTTTTCTTTATGCAGAAGTGCAAAACTTTGATTAGACACACCCTTGACATTTTTAAATTTCTGCTGTAACTCAGTTATTTACAAGCAGGTGAATGAGCTTTATGTACTGTTCCACCAATTTAATAGATAGTTTTATATGGATGGTATTTGCTAAACAAATCCTTGACTGGATACGGTGACTCTTTAGACAATTACAGTGAAGTACAGTAAATCAGAATTTCATTAGTGTGAATTATTTTTAGAAATAGTTTTATTTTTTCAGATCAATGAAATGTTTTTTGAATCAATGAAAATTAGAAAGTTCAATTAAAGCTTACATAAAAACCAGAAAGTACATATCATTTTATCTGTCAGGTATAAACATTTATTTATTTATTTATTACAATATAATGGCAATTATAAAATTATTTTTCATGGAGTTTATGTTAGGTTTAATATGTTCTTTAATTTCTCCCTCTATATAAAATACTGAATTCCTCTTCCATTTTTCCATTTTTACAACAGTCAAGATTTATTTATTAAAACCATGAAATATGTGATGTAGCTGTTTCAGATGTACTGCTTTCAGCTTGATTTTCAGTTAGAGTCTTTTAACTGTTTCATAATGACTGGACCATATATTAGCCAACAAAATACCTGCAGAAAATAGTATTTTTTATTAAAGACAAAACCATTGATCGTATTTTTATCATATATATATATTGCCATAATTTAATTCTCCTTAAAGAACAATCAATCCAAGCCATATTGTTGTATTTATGCTCCTCATCTGGCTGCTACTATGACAGATGTCTTAATCTGTAGTTCATACTATGTACTTTCTTAACGTAGTTTAAAAAAAATCTGAAAGTGATATGCTAGAACTATATGATATTTTTTAGCTTTTCAGTAGTATGACTTCATGGTGATACCCCCAAGAGTAAGAAAAAGGTTAAATAAACTTGCATGTTAAATGTACCTGTGAAAGGATAGTGATATAAAATAACTTCAAGATCTGAATGTCACATGAATGTTTCAGTCATCTCCCAATTGGATAGCAGCAAGGTTTTTATAATCCTTTAACTCCCCTAATGACCATCGAGTGCTTTCTTAATTTCCAGGACAAAGATTTTATAATCTTTATCAAATCTGATGAATATATGTACTAGGAAACTCAATCATAGTTTATGCTAAAAAGTGTATGATTGTCTCTAGTCTCTAGCAATACAGTGCTTGGTTGTGTGCTTTGACCGGCATTTATGCTTGTTGGATACCTATACTGGTAGGATAGAGCTATTCCTTAAAATACTCATAATCTACAGTTTTCATACCTAAGACTTTTCAGAAGTTGTGGTCTAGTTGAAGACAGAGTCAGAAGTCACATTTTGATATCCATCTGTAAAAAGGAAAATTACAGTGGCATCTTCATACATATCAAAATATCTAAGTCATTTCTTTAAGCAGAAAAATTATCTCAGCCTTAACAATAGGAAGTAATAATGCCTGAAATGTGGGGTTCCTGTTATATTTTTGAAAGAGAATAAATTTTTACTATATCCACATGCTTTGGGGGATATGAATTCTGACTGTAATTAAAAGCTGAAATATCTTGAAAACTGTATTTTCAATTACATTCAGTTCCAGGTTAGAAACCCAAAACAATATTACTGTTGTAACAAATACGATGCACTCTAACTAATACATCCACCTAAGGTCTCTCAATGGTGCAGTTTGTGAGAGAAATTGGTCGGAAGGGAAGCAGAGTGTGAGAACAGGTCCTAGTGATTTACGTTTCAGTCACTGTTGCTATAGTGTTTGAGTTGTGAGGGACAAGATACTATTTTCTGGTCATGTCAGACCAATAATTATCATTTAATACTCGTTTCCCTGAGGTCTCTCCTACGGAAAAAAGGACATTGACACTTTTGAATGTTAATAATCAATATGGTTTACTCTATCCAGAGCAATTTCAGTGGCTAATAAGGTTACTGCTATCCACTTTCTAGTACTGTTTTTGCCTGTGTTAGTAACACTTAGCTGCATGATTAAACAAGCACTTTGTTTGCCTCCCTCTCTCCAGATGGGTACTTGGCTCAGTATGACCTAAAAACAATTAGGTAAGTGATGATCTGTGCTATTTGCATCTGACCTTAGATGCCAGATATCCTGTATGCCAACACTGAGCTCAGATTAGCCTGTACACATTGTGCGGGCCCTGAACTCTCTCAACTACACTTCTGATTTCCCCTATGAAATAAATAAGGTCTTGCTTGCCCTGTCAAATCATTTAGTTTTGCTGCCAGACGTGACTTTTACATGCCTGTGAAGAATTGCTCAGGAAGGCAATAAGGTTCTGCTCTGAGAACATGGGAGATTCACGTGAAAGTTTTGGTTAATTGAACCCAGACCTCTAATTGAATCTGCAGGAGCTGGATCACTGACAACTAAAGTGAATCCAACTGCCAGGTTTAATTCAGCAGTCTCTTCTGAACCACTTACTTCATGTGTGCAGCTCCTACACATCATCTGGGTAATACACACTATCTGTGGAAGAAGGTAACCCTTGTGCATCCTTAAATCTGCTTTGCCATAAGTCTAGATTCTCAGCTATACTGTCTGATGGACTCACAAAATACATCTTCAAATAAATTGTTCCAGAGATACTTCCTACAGGAACCATAAACCAAGTGTGGGTTTTCAAGCAGTTATCAAGGAAATTATTTAAATCTACCATGACAAGTTCTAGAAGTGAAACTTTATATCCAAATATGGAACCAGTCCCTTAGGTACAGCAGATCCTAAAATGTTGGAGGTCCCTCAAAGAATTTGACTTCAGTGAAAAACTTACTCTGTGAAAATCACACTATATATCTTTTTCCATAAAATGTACTTTGATCTAACCTTTTAATTTGGTTTTCCTTGTATTTTTAACAGCATCGTGGATGATCTTACATGCTTTCATGAGTGCATTTTTGTCTCTTTTTTCCTATGATTTCCTTAATGTTTTTTTCTCTGTATTTCCTCAATATATCACAAACTAAAATATAGTTCAACTATGGTGTTGAATAAAGGATGCTACATAACACTGCATTACAATCTAATGATGTTCACGTCCCTTTTTAATTATGTTGCTGCAACATTAAATGTAACAGCAACAAGCCCCAATATCTATGTTGAAGAAGATAGTTATCTTTCGCTGTATGATAGACTACATACCAGGGAAAATGGCTATCATCGCAATACATGAAAATATTCCTGTACCAAGGCCAATGTTATACAAAATCACACAGCTTATTTTCCACTGCAGATTTGAATGCTTACATTTATGTAAGAGAGAATGAAGTTAAATAAATAAAAGCTCTCTCACGCAAAAAGAAACAAAGACAACTTTTTTTAATAACAGTGATTCCATCTGGTTTGTTGTTTTTCATGAGAGAAGAATCTTCTGTAGCTTGTTGTTAACTTCTGATCCTGGAAGAACCAGCTTCATCTTCCTTCTTTTCTTAATCCATGGCAATTGAATTTCAGATAAGAAGGAGTCTATCTCCTTGTGACCCATATTTAACCAGGATAAATCTCTTTTATAAAGAACATGCAAGAAATCTCATTACAGTTCTTGGATTATGATCTGTTGCAATGTCTCTTTTTTCTCAGACTGGAAAAAAAAAGTTTTCCTTTTTCTTCCCATTCCAATCATATGCGAACAATTTGTTGGATTTATTCCCCTTTTCATTGTACATTTGTTCATTAAGATTTAACACATTGTATGTGTTATTCAACACAAAGCATTTAGCTTCCCTCTGTTTAATCAAAAGTTGCAGGGTCCTAGGGTACCTGCTTTTTATGTTGCTATTTTCATCTCATTAACTTGCTTTTCTAATTTACACTGGTACTCAAGATATACTTTTTGTACTGCTGCTGCAGCTAAGCAAATTATTCTACCCCTCATGACTGCTTTGGCAGCTTACCACAAAACACCCAGGCTAGTTTCTTGGTTTTTATTGATATTAATTTATTCTGAAATAGTCTTCATCTGTTGCACAAATGCTGCGGCTTTAATTAGAGAGTTGTTAAATCTCCATACTTCAGATCTCCTATAATTCAGTATATCATCCGGAGACATAGACACCAGAAATTTTCAGGCAAAGATGGATTTCAAATACCAGATGGTTACACATTACAATGTATCCTCATAAATAAATAAGAAGAAACCCAGTTTAAATGTAGTGGAACTAAAGTATAAAAGGTACTGGATTGCTTGTTTCAGTGTTGCTGTCGGTATGGATCAATGAGGACTAAGTCTTGGCTGTAGCCTTTGCTCACTTAACTTTTAAATTGTTATTTAACTAATAAAGGTCAAATCTCACATCCTTGTTTCAAAGCAAAGAATAACTAAAAACTTCATCTATTACAGCTTCTCAAAACATCTGCTTTTAGGTAAGAAAGGATCAAGAAATTAACAAAGAATTTCAACTGCAGGGAACATACAGATCTGCAATTGTAACAGGGCTACCTATCATAATTTTTGCATTACTATTTTTTTATAATAAACTCATTGATCAAGAGAAAAAGAAATTCTTACCACAGTGCTATTTTGTAAATTAAAAATTGTAATTTAATTTAAAAAGTAATGGATGATTTATGATATGGACAATTTGACAAAAATAATAAGGTGACGATCAAACAGACATGATCTAAACATGTAAATTTATTTCAGCAAAAAAACCTTAAAGACAGTTCTATTGTTAGATGTATTTTATCATGTGTAATACTTTTTATACTTAGAATCATAGAATCATAGAATGTAAAGGGTTGGAAGGAACCTCTGGAGATCAAGTCCAACCCCCCTGCCAGAGCAGGACCATAGAATCTAGGGCAGTAAACATAGGAATGCATCCAGACGGGTCTTGAAAATGTCCAGGTAAGGACACTCCACAACCTCTCGGGGTAGTCTGTTCCAGTGCTCTGTAACCCTTAGAGTAAAGAAGTTTTTCCTCATGTTGAGGTGGAACTTCCTGTACTTGAGCTTGAATCCATTTCCCCTTGTACTATCACAGGCTACAAGTGAAAAGAGGTTTTCCCTGCATTCTGGACACCCAGCCCTCATGTATTTATAGATCCCCTCTCTGTCTTCTCTCCAGACTAAAAAACCCCAAGTCTCTCAGCCTTTCCTTGTAAGGCAAGTGTTCCAGTCCCTTATTCATCCTTTTAGCCCTCCAATGGACTCTCTCAAGTAGATCTCTGTCCCTCTTGAAATGGCAATCCCAGAACTGGATGCAATACTCCACATGAGGTCTCACTAAGGCAGAGTAGAGGGGGAGAAGAACCTCCCTTGACCTGCTGGACACACTCTTCTTAATGCACCCCAGGATACCATTGGCCTTCTTGGCCACAAGGGCACATTGATGTCCCATGGATAACTTCTTGACTATCAGGACTCCAAGGTCCTTCTCCACTGAGCTACTCTCTAGCAGATTGCTTCCTAACCTGTACTGGTGCATTTTGTTGTTCCTTCCCAGGTGCAGGACTCTGCACTTGATCTTGTTAAACCTCATTAGGTTCCTCTTTGCCCAGCTCTCCAGTCTGTCCAGATCATGATGAACGGCTGCACAGACTTCAGGTGTATCAGACAAACCTTCCAGTTTTGTATCATCAGCAAACTTGCATAGAAGACACTTCTGTCCCTTCATCAAGTTCACTGATGAAGATGAACAGGACTGGACCCAGCACTGTTCCTTGTGACACTCCACTAGTTACAGGTCTCCAGCTGGACTTGGCACCATTGATTACCAGTCTTTGGGCTCTATTGTGTAGCCAGTTCTTAATCCATCTCACTGTCTGTTCTTCTATCTCACACTTTCTGAGCTTGCTGAGGAGGATGTTATGGGAAACTGTGTGAAACACCTTGCTAAGGTCAAGGCATACTACATGCTTAAACTGGTAGACTACTTACTTATTTTACAAATTCTCGGAATTAACATACTGTGCAATCTTAATTCAGGTTCAAAGTGTGAATTAAAAAAAAATCAAAAAACCCCTATAAATTTTGTTTTGAATTTGAACAGAGTCAATTGAAATATCTTTTTTTTTTTTTTTACAACAATATTCAATTTTATTAGTCCTGAGACATTCAGGACCTGAACTTAATATTAATCATATGCAGGTGCATGACATCTGCTGTGCATGACCATGACCTAGGATATGAGTAGGTATTTGTGCTCTTATACATCCTTAGGAATTGTCTAATTGTGAAAAATGCTTAAAATAATAGTTTTATTTACTCCTCACATTTACCACCTCTTTTCCATATAAATCTGGTACTATACCGAATGTGTCATTGTGGAGACTGACTTTCAAGAAATAATTTGTCCTGGATATTCTTTTGCATAGAGTTCCTCTGGTTCATAATCTATCAGTCTGGTAACTATTTATTCCCGCTTGTTTTATTAGTACTTACTGATTCACAACTTCAGGGGTGAAGGATGACCTTAATATAAAAAAGTTTATTTCTTCGGAAGCTCTTCATACTCTGGAGTGTAGTCTTTTGAAAGGGAGTGAACCACTGACCACAGAAGGCAAGCTTAAATTAGTGCATATCCTCAGGGCAAACCTCCTGTTTCAGGCACTTGCCTGAAGCCAACACAGTTCTCCTGCTTTACTTAGTGGTGCAAACTAACCCAATTTCCATCTTCATGTATCTAAATAGCATCTGGGTGAAGACACTTTCCTAAACTTCTTGTTTTAAACTTTGGCTAGTATATAGACAACTCTCCATCACTCTGTCACCAGACTGATTTTGACTTGATTGAGCTTAACATAATTAGTTGATAGTAATGGACATTTACAATGTTAATCTTTATGTTTTAACAGTAAAGTATTAGTAATTTATATATATATTTGCACTGTGAAATATGGTTCTAGTGTTCAATTTCGTTTATTTCTCCAAAAGAGCTTTGAGCATCACAAGACATTTTTTAAAGCATTTTCTTAAGTATCTAAAAAAAAGAAGTATTCCATGTAAACTACTGCCTAAACATTTGAGCATTTTTTAACATGTATGCTAGGTCATCCAGTATCTTTTCATTGATTCTAAAATTATTTCACTGATTTCAGGCTATTAGATTCTTGTAAGATATCTTTTTTATTATTACTATTTTTTTCCCCTTCTCTGGACCCACTCCAGATGGAGAACCTTGCATTTGGCCTGGTTGAACTTCATGAGGTTGGGATGGGCCCACCTCTTCAGCCTGTCAAGATCCCTCTGGATGGCATCCCTTCCCTCCAGCATGGCAGCCACCCCTCACAGCTTGGTGTCGTTGGCAAACTTGCTGAGAGTGCACTCAATGCCTCTGTCCATGCCACTGACAAATATGTTAAACAAGACTGGTCCCAGTGCTGATCCCTGAGGGACTCCATTTGTCACTGGTCTCCACTTGGATATGGACCCATTGACAACTAATCTTTGGGAGCAGCCAGCAAGCCAGTTCTTTATCCATCCATCAAACCCATATTTCACCAGCTTGGAGACCACAATGTCATGCAGGACAGTGTCAATGCCTTTACTCAGGTCCAGGTAAATGGCATCAGTTGCTGTTGCTCTTCCCCTGTCTATTGATGTTGTGACCCTTTCATAGAATGCCACCAGGTTAGTCAGGCATGATTTGCCCTTGGTGAAGCCATGTTGGTTGTAGCCAATCACTTCATTGTTATTCCTCTGCCTCAGTAGTATCTCCAGAAGGATACACTCCATGATCTTACCAAGCACAGAAGTGAGACTGACTGGCCTATAGTTTCCAGGTTCATCCGCCTTTGAACAAGGATAAAAATGAAGTGTGCAGATGGAAGATGTAATCAAACCCTGGAACAATTAATTTTCTTTTTATCTGACTCCTTTCTCCAGTATCAATTAATTTGGGAACTACTCTGTTAGGATATTAGTCATGCACTGCTGAAACAATTGACCATACAGTCTCATCACAAGGATTAAACAACACAATTACACTCATAGACATAAAGCTGACCCAGTATCTACTGCAGTCATGAAAGCAATCAAAAAATCTCTTGGCAGGATGGAGAATCCCACATATGTATTCCACAGAGAGGCAGTCTCCCACTCTTGGAGTTCAGCACTGTCAGCCAAAGTTACATGTTTGAGGGGCATTTCTATTCTGGGAAGTATTCCAGATTCATTTATAAGAAAGTGAACTATTCTGTGACCAGCATATGCTGAACAACCTATTGTGCACAGAGTAAGGGATATTCTTCTATTTCATACATCACTTCATGACCTCAAATTAATAAATACACATCATGTAAAGATCAAATACCTCTCAAATAGCACACTGCAGCACCAAATCTGCTCTCTGACTACACATCAGCTGGTGACTCAAGTTTAGAGCAAGGCTGGGGGTTTGGTTTGGTTTTTTTGTGTGTCTGTGTGTGGTTTTGGTTTTCCGCCAGTGCTAGTCACAGTCCCTTCAGTTACCAATGCATTAAAGGATTTTTCTGACACAACTAAACCTTTTATCACAGATAAATGATAAAGAAGTAACGTGATTGTCTGAAAAGAGCAGCCCATCTTTGATCTAATGATAGAAGGTTCAGGTTATTCATATGCCTAATTGCACTCATAAATTATATAGTAATACTGAGCCACTTGGATAGTCACAGTAACTATCACACCCTCGATTGTCTTTCACTTAATTTCCTGCAACTTACCCATATTTTCTTTCAGTCTTATGTATACTGTGCTCCTCCTCAATAATAAAGACACATATTCTCATCAAATTTTGTTCTTCCAATCTTTGGCTATTTGTTTCAACCCACCATAACTCAGGACACCCTATGCAGTTGATCTCCAGGAAAGCATATCCATTAAATGCACGGAAAATTTCTATGAGGATTCTTCAACTTTGTTTCAGGTAAGAAAAAGACAGTTACTTCACATCTCTTTAGATAATTACAGGTGTGTGGATCCTCTTTGATTTTTTGTAAGTAAAGCAATGGACCTCTTTATTTTAAAATATATGACATTCACAACAACATTCCAGTTATTTTCCTTCCAAATTCAGCTATTACCTCTCTATGTGTCACTGTACAGACAGTGTTTTCTGAAGTATGCTCTTTGCAGTACTATAAAAACCAGTAAAACAGCAGCAAACCATTGATTCTGCTTCTTTGTTCCCTGAAAACCACAAAAATCCTCCTAAGAGTTTTATGTTGTTGAAAATCACTAGAATACACAGATGCCTTCCATTACAGTAGCTAGGAAAAAGACATTTTTAATGACTTGGTCGATTGTTTGGGGATGAAGAAAATTTGAGTAAATATAAGATGGAAAAAGGTGATAAAGACAGGTAGTTAATAAGAACATAATGTTCAATACAATTAGGAAAAATTATTGTAACAAAGGGTCTTATACTGATTTCTAAATATAAATTTGCTTATTATACACCTTGAATCACATTGAAATGTTAGAAAACCAAATCAGGTAAAAAAAAATAGCTATTTTACCTTGATATTAAAAATAGCGAGAAGATGGTCAGTCTACATTTAACCTATATGTCCCCTTTCTCTTCATTCTAGGTTTGAAAACAAAATCTAGAATAAATTTGGATAAAGAAAAAATCATAATAGTACTTCATTGATTTTATTTACATAAAATGTAAATGAACTGTTTGTTATATCACATAGTATGAAAAAGAGTAAAGAAAGTTTATGAGTATTGTCTCTTTGAGAGCAGTTCAAAAGCAAGGAAAAGCAACACAGCATGAGTTAGGCTATGTTAAGATCATTCATGTGATGTTACTTATCAAAATGTCAAGCATAACCTGAAAACTTCCTGTCAGCAGTCCCAAAATGTCATAAAAAGAGACGTTTACAAGGCAATGCAGAACCTTTTCCTTTAGACAGAATTGTGATTTGAGTTCAGGCCTGTGAGCAAAGAAACAGTGTTTTAATGCAAGCATTGAGACCAGATACCCTTTGTGGTATTGAACAGAACCTTTAATCCTCTGTATCATTTCTTCCAGTGATATATGAAAGGAATAATATTTGCCTGAAAAGAATAATATTTACCTGAACGTGATGTTACCTAGATTACTTATCTAGTAGGAAAAAATTATTTTAGGGCTAAACAAGCAGAATTCCTTTAATGTGTATATAACTGCACTTGCTTACCACAGCAGTGAAGTTAACATTGTGTAGATAAATGCCTTGCATAAGTAAGGAAGTAAGTAAATAAATAAATGTTAAGTTTTATTGTTTCATCCTTATGTGATGCATTCAGACAACTGCAGTTCAAAACACTGACTCTGTACAGATCAGAGGCATGGAAATTTTTATTTAACAAACTTTTCAGGCATTATTTTCCTTGTTACTGAAATGCTTACAAAAATAAATCAGGATTTCTTGGCACTTATTGTCTTGAATTATTTCTATAAATAATTCTTGTTCTCTTGGTTTAGTATGATGTCTTGATTCCATGTATCGTCAAGTCTGACAATGATACTGAGACATTTTTCTTGGTCTCATTACTGTTTCATGATATTGTTTCTATTCCTTGACTGTTTAAATGAAGCATTAAGAAAATAAAACCATAAAAATGTGTTTATGTATTTATAAATGAGCTAGAATGAGGTAATATTGACTATCAGGATCATCTACTTAGCTTAAATATGTGGATATCATGGTTCTAAGCTGAGCTAGACATCTTAGATAACTTGTTCAATCAGTGAAGAGAAATAACAACTTTCATGGGGTCCCTGTGACATGCCTTAAATTCATGCAACCATAGAATCATGGAGTCCTTTAAGCTGGAAAAAACCCTTAAGATCATCAAGTCCAACCATTAACTAAGAAGTCTAAGAAGTCTACAATTAAACCATGTCACTAAGCATTATTTCTTCATGACTTTTAAGTACCTCCAGGAATAGTGACTGTACCACTGTTCCCATGCTTTACAACCTTTTCAGTAAACAAATTTTTTTTAATATACAATCCAAACCTCTTCTGGTGTATTTTGAGAGCACTTTGGTTTTGTCCTATTACTTTCTATTTGAGAGAAGAGGCTAGTAGTGGGTGCCACCTCACTACAACCTCCTTTCTGGTAGTTGTAGAGAGCAATAACGTCTGCCCTGAGCTTCCTTTTTGTCAGACTAAACCCCAGTTCCCTCAGGAACTCCTCATAATGCTAGTTTACTTCACATAAATTGTCTTCTAGAAGTTCTCTCACCTGACTAATGGAATCTACAACACATATACACACCAGTTTAATGTCATTTAGACACTATGACTCCTGTGCTCTAGTTGCTAGTCCAGAAGAGCACAAGTATTTGAAGGTGACATGTTTGCCAAAACTGTGAGAAAATAGCACTATGGAACCTATTATCACTCTCATATGATTAATTCTGTTGCAGATATCAAACTTAAAGCAATCCAAGATGGAGCTGATGATTTGGGCATATATAACATTTTATTTAAATATATATTCACTAAACTGTAAAGAAAAAATACAAAACAAAACAAACCACAAATTCAATTCAAAATTTACTTCAATACCTATTTAAACAAAAAATGCTGAAAGACAATATTAATACAAAAGTAATCCAGCTTTGGGTGCAATATGAGCTTTGATAAGAAGCTGCATTATGATACATATTATGCAGTATTGTTAATTAATGGACTACACTAGTCCGGTGTAGCTTTGCCTTTTAACATCAACTCTAAAAATCATAAATCACTAGTCCCTGGAGATTAAAAGCTCAATTACAAAATTTTGTCCCACATTGAAGGATATATACTTCTTTACAGTCTCTACAAAATCATAGGCTGAGAATAGCACACAGCAGTAAGTTAGGCTTCTAAAGAACAAACACTATAGCTCATTTAAAGTTTATTATCTATTTCACTGAACTTTGGAAATAATGTGAGAAATACATTTCACTGCTTAGAAAAGCAAGAACAAGCAATTACCACCAAGATTTTCATTTTTTAAAAATTGTAAATCTTATGTGATGTTATTTGGGAAGATGCTGTATTTTTTGTATTCCACATTTGTCTGTGAAAGCAGAGCATTCTTGTATGTCCTTTGTTCTGCGGTGTACTTAATGTATTCCTGGCAATGGATTGTTGCAATAAATTCTTTCTCCCTCAAGTACTACTATTCCATAAAGACGTGAAAAAGAAGCGTTAGATTCTTTAATTCTTCTATACTAGAGAATAAAAACTTTGACCACTGGAGGTATATGTAGAAGGTAGTCATCAGCTTACTTTCTCTTTTTACGAACAGTATCTCACTGGACACTAAAGGTTTTAATGCTGCATGAAATACAGAGAAGGAATTAGCATCTAAAGCATCCCAATTTTGATTTCTATTTCTAATTTTGCTAATTGCTTATTAAGAATTTTAATTTACAAGAGTATTTGAGAGGAAATCACCCTATGTGTTCTTTAAGCCCTGTCCCCATACTGATAAGCAACAAAGACTCTCAGCTATTAGTTCCTTGACAACACTGGACTGAAGTCATGAGGGGAACTAGCTGACAGTGCAGCAGGGATGTTTATAATCAGATGCATAAAGCCTGGAGGGATGGCTTGGGCACTCAGGCCCCTCCAATATTTACGTTTGGTATTAAACACTTGAAGGGAAGATAATGATTTTGGCTCAATGCCCTTTCTCAATATTTTGAAACAGTCATGCACCCATGGTCATAATAAAGTCAAAATTAACTCCACTGCAAATAGAGAGAAACAGTTACAATTTGGAAAAAAAAAAAAAAAAAAGAAAGAAAGAAAAAGAAATGTCACACTTAAAATATTTATGTTTAAACCATTTTTTAAGGAAGTTTTTTTAGATTTCAGGTCTGTCTTCTACTCAGGAGATAAACAGACAAATTAATGTGGTCTTTCTGACCTTGCAATAACTGCTAAAAGTTGGCAGAATCCCCTTGTTAAATACAAGTGTCAAGTTCCTCAATAAGGGCAATAACAATGACAGCTCCACATTTTGGTGATTTCTAAGGTAGTTAGAATCAAAGAATCATAGAATGGTTTGGGTTGGAAGGGACTTCTAAAGGTCAGTTAGTACAGACCCTCTGCAGTAAACAGAGACATCCTCAACTAGATCAGGTTGATCAGAATCCCATCAAGCCTGACCTTGAATTTCTGCAGGGATGGGGCCTCCACATCCTCCCTGCACAACCTGTTCCAGAGTTCCACTACCCTCATAGTAAAGGACATGTTCTAAATCTACCTTGCTTTAGTTTAAAACCATTGCCCCTTGTTCTATTGCTCCATGCCCTTGTAAACAGTCCCTCTCCAGCTTTCTTGTAGGCGCCCTTCAGGTACTGGAAGGCTGCTATATGGTCTTCCTGGAGCCTTCTCTTCTCCAGACTGAACAACCCCAACTCTCTCAGCCTGTCTTCACAGGTCAGGTGTTGAAGCACTCTTATCATCTTTGTGACACTTCTCTGGACTCACTCCATGTCTTTCTTGTGTTGAGGTGTCCAGAGCTGGACACATTACTCCAGTTGGGGTGTCACCAGAGCAGACTGGCAGAATCACCTCTTTTAGTCTGCTGGCCACACTGCTTCTGATGCAGACCAAGATTCAATTGGCCTTCTGGGATGCAAGTGTGCATTGTTGCCTCATGTCCAGCTTTTCATCCACAAGTACCCCCAGGGTTTTTTTTCTGCAGGGCTGCTCTCTATCAGATCATTCCCCAGCTTCTATTGATAATGAGGATTATCCTGACCCAGATGGAGGACCTTGCACTTGGTCTTCATGAGGTTCACCTGGGCTCAGTTCTCCAGCTTGTCCAGCTCCTTCTGGATGATATCCCATCCCTCTGGTGTATCGACTGCACCATTCAGCTTTGTGTCATTTGTAAACTTGCTGAGACTGCACACAATCCCACTGTCATTCATCAGACAGATGGCATCCATTGCTCTTCCCTTTTCCACTGATGCAGTCACTCCATTGTAGAAACACTGGGTTGGTCAGGCAGGACTTGCCCTTAGTAAAGACATTCTGGCTGTCTTGAGTCACTTCCCTGTCCTCCAAGTCCAGATACTAATAAATAAAAGTACAATGACTCAGAGCAATGGAAATTTCATTGACAAGGTTATAATAAGATACTTTTTAAACAATTAGAAACTACTTGGGTTATTTTCCCTAGTCTCAACTGCTGATAATCACAGTTGAGATAACCTAGTATCTTATGAAGTCTGTTAAACAAATTGCTTAGCTAATACAAAGTAATATTCACTAAATAAAGAATTAAGAAATATATATCTACAAGCAGAAACTTATTTAAAAACTACACTGAACATTTTACAGACTGATCTTGAGATGAAGCTGCCAAGGGACACAACATTGTCAAAGTAATCATGTCCTTTGTAACAGTTTCTTAATTAATCAGTATATATGAGGAATTGTTTAGCTTGTAAGTGAAAAGCTGACTTCAACTAACAAATTTTTTTCTGCTCTTTGACAGTGTTATCAACTCCTTTATGGAGTCATAGTCTGTTTCATTGTACAGACTGGAAAAATAGTCCCTACAAATGTTGAAACATCAACTTTTGAAATATGGAAGTAATTGCATATTTAGAACCCTTTCCAGAAATTAATAGTTATTTCTTGCATAATAGCCTGCAAAAACAAATTTTCCAGTTTTGGCTTTGTGAATTATGAACTCTATGACAAAATGTACCTTTTTGTGTCTAAGAATAAATAAATAAATAAACAAACACATTTTTTTTAATACAATCATTTAGCTAAATCACTTAAAGGCAGGAAAAGAAAACTATATTGACATGTACATGATCTTTACAACTGATTAGTACGAAATAGGAAAAATCATAAAATGATGTCCAAATGGTAAATGATATTCTCCCGCCTCAGAAAGCAGGGAAGTTGAAGGATTTCTGAACAAAAACTGATGCAAAGTGAAGCCTTCCCATAGTTTACAATTAGTCATTGTTATAAAACTTTGACTGTCATCAAATGTTTAATTTTATTTGATTTTTTTTTTTTTTTTTTTTAAGGGATATATAATGCAGATGGTGTGTGAAACCTTAGGATGCAGACTGTCAGCTTCTAATAATTAAGTGCTGTAGCCTAGTGGTGAAGACTCTGTACAGTGGGGGAATTTGCATCTTCTTTAAACCAGTGAGGGTAGGTCAGTGTCAGTGATAAAATATTGATACAGATACGTTTCAGATGCACTCTTACGTAACAGCTCATAGATTCTTTAAATCTCACATTTAGAACCAACAATTACTTTTTTCTTGTCTTCATTTCTATGCCTTAATAAGATCTGGAAATACTAATGGATCTTGTAAAAAATTCTTAATGACAAATCTCTGTCAAAGTTGTAAAGGCTTGGATTCTACCCGTATTGTACATGCAATGGAATAAATAACCCCTCTGCAATTACACTGTAGTCTCAACACTAACTCCTAAATCTATTAATACAAGCTTTGAGGTTAAGCAGCAAGATTAACTCCTCTATTCCCCAGACACTGCTATGCTGAAGCAAAAGAGGCATGAGGAGGTGAAACCGTTTATTTGTAATGAATATGAACAGATCCCAACATAGACACATTGTCTGAGAGATAGAAGTGTGTCTTTTCCAAGATATTAACACCTAATACTAATTACAAGATACTAATACTAAGACACCACACCTTTGTTTTGTGATGTTTTTACCAGCTCTAGGTAAAGACAAGGGAAAAACAAAACAAAACAAAACACCTTAACTACAGGAAATAAATGTTTTGAAAGATAAAGTAAATATTATTTTAATTGAAAATATCAAGTTCCAAATGAATTGGCAGCTGGTTTAAAGCCAAAGTCTTATTTCCTAAATCACATCAATAGTAACACACATTTAGTTTTGGAACAAAGTCAAAATAATTCTTTTCATTAGGGTTTTTAGAAGACTATATCTGAACTGTATGGGAGTAACTTTGTCAATTCTGATTGGAAAGGAAACAATACCATGTTCAAAAAAGAAACAAAGCTGTCTTCACTGCAGGTCTCTGGAGAGTGTTTGGTGTGGTCTATGTTAAGTATTTATCTTAGGATGAGAAAACTAACTCTGTATTTCTTTTTTTTCATCTCCATTAACTATAAAAAGAAGAAAGTCAGAGTGATGATTTCAGTCACAGATGTCTAAGTTTCAGAAATTTAGAGTTAAATGAGATGAATCTTGTCCAAGATGCACATTTTAGGCAGGACTCATTTAGCGAATCATAGATACCTAGAGTGTAGACATCTGTGTGTAAGTTAGCTGACCAGCTGTCTGTGTAAAACATTACTCTGCACCTACTAACTTAGGCAGAAGGAAAATCTTCTTATGCAAGCTACAAAATTTAATTTTGTGTGGTTACTTTCTAGATACCTAGAACAAGGAACAAGCATATGATTATCATATCTTAAATTGAAATTAAGACTATTTCTGCAAGAACCTTATGGTACTGTTCACAGTGATTACAACAAAAGTTTATATTGCAGTAGTTTGCAATGGGGAAAATCCCATCTGTCTCTTTGGCTTATCATTTTATTTTTTTTTTAAGTGTTTACAAATATTTTGAACTGGTAAGATGCTAAAAACTCCAGCTGCTGCAAAAATACAGTGGAAGAACTTTAAGTCTGAAATTATTGTTACTTTTCTGACACTGGACTTCCATGTCACATGAAGTAGAAGCTTCTAAGTATGAAATCATTAGTCACTTTGAAGCATGAAGAAGACCAATTCAATAACATGAGCTGACTTGTTAAACTTCCATTTTGCTTATATAAAAACATAATAAAGATTGAGCCACACCAGTAACCAAGCTACTCAGAAAAGAAATATGTGCTATATTATGCTTCATTCCTGAGCACTGTCAAATATATTGGATATGTCCACTAGAACTGACTATGCAACCTAATGTTCCATTAGTTTCATAGAATATCAATTAAGACAGGTTGCCACAGAA
>JANHFX010022258.1:0-12375 GCA_027560015.1 Chloroceryle amazona
AAAAAGAACTGAAAAAAAAGTTGACTATATAAAAAAAAAAAAAAAAACAAACAAAACCATAATTAAAAAAAAAAGCTTTGAAGCTGATAGGTATTTGTAGTTTTTCATAAAACTGTGGCAGAGATAAAAGCTTTGTTGCATATAATTGTTATATATAACTATTAAAAAAATAAAAAAAGTGATCAAAGTGTCTCTTAAAATACAATGTTCCTTCACAGACTTTCTGCTTCTTGTTTCTCTTCAAACAGCTGTTAACCTGCAGGTTGTCTCAAAAATAAACTATTACATATTTTAGTGTCTCCTCAGTTTGTGCCTTTTCAGGTCACTGTTCTTGGGCTTTAGTCTCTAGTATTTAGACTACAGCTTCATTTCACTTAATCAGATTAAAATTTTCTTGGACCTTAATGACTTTTGGGTATTGCCAACCTGTACTGAGATCATGCAGAAAGACAAAAAGACCTTTGTTACTTAGACATATTTAAACATCTAGCCATGCCTCATGTTATAAACATTCTTGCCTTGAGATTTAAATTCATGAGAATTCAAAAGTTCTTAGAGTATAACTGCCATACATAAAATTGGAAATAATAACAACAGCTGTCCTTGCAAGTTTTCTTTTTTCTTGTTTCTGAGAATTCCGACATACTTTTAAAAGAGGTAAATCTTGCCATTTGAATGAGAATACTCAAAATTCCATATGAACAAGGTTTAAAGAGTAAAGTTCTTCTATTAGGATTTCTAATAACTGGTTTTATGAAACTCCTTTTCTAGAGCTGTCATTACATTATCTCTCACGATTTGTTCCATGATGCTTTTTGGTTTGTTCCACTTGTCTTTTCTTGGTACTATATTTAGTAAGGGAGCAAGAGTGGGATGATGTGTTTTGTCTTAAATAATGTACATTTTTTTGCCTGAAGCACTGAATCCTCCTTTTTCCTCTTCCGTTTAATGTGTGGTACTTTTGACTTAAAGTCTGAAGCGAACAGTTTCATCATTGTTAGAAAGTGGGACTGGTTGTCCAAAATGCAACTTTTCCTATTGTCTGGTATTAGAGAATTCTATTGAAAATATGTTAACAGCTTTTCATTGGGGTAGGATTTTACAAAACTAAGTTTGGGTGACAGAACTCTTATTTAATTGTTTGTTTGTTTTTTGTTTTTTTTTGTTCTTTTAAAGGTAAGAGAGAAGCAAAAGAAGTAAGAAAATGCTGGGATCAGAACGAGGTGTCGTGGAAGAATGGCTATCAGAATTCAAGGTGATCTGAGAAGATGAGTAATAGCTGTACCATTATTTTATGCCAAGGGAAATTGTTTTTGGTGGTGTTTTATTTTTGTAGTGGTTTTTTTTTTTTAATATCCAGTAACTAACATTTTAGTTTTCTATTACTTGATTTCTCCTTGTAGTGCATAAAGCATGTAAATGTCTTATGTGAATGAGTCAGCTGGCACATAGTTTAGTAGTTTATTTTTATTATTGTAGAGCAGAACATTGCTACAGCAATGTTCTTTTTTTTTTAAATCATATATTTCTGTGTAGATAAAGCTGATAGAACTTAATTCACAGATGGATACCGCTGCCCAAATTTCTAATTAAGCAACTTTTTTATTTAAAAAAAATAGTAGAAATGTTTGGAGTTTAAAAAATATTAAAAGAATTTGGCTGTTTTTTTTTTTTCCTGTGGTCTGCTTAAAATTAATTGTTTTGTCATGAAGAATCTGGAGTATTTTAAAGCTGTTTTATATGTTGATAATTGTGCCGTAAACAAGAAAGCTGGATTTCATGACTGATATGACGTTAGTCTGTTCTTTAAATTCAGAATTAGTGATTCATCACCTCACTGATGATAAACAAGAAGTCATTTATGTGCTGTTGGAAATTTCTTGAGGAGACAAGGATTCAATTCCACGGATGTGGTTGCTTTGTGAGACTTGAGGCTGGCCGTGTTTATTCTAGTTATCCACACCTCTTAAATAATTCTAGTTGATTTGATAAAGACTTTGAAAAGTGTATGTTAAATACAGAATAACAAGAGTGTCCTAATATCAAGGTGGAGCAAATGAGTTTCAGATTTATCTTTCATAAAATGCTTTTGGATTTTACCCTGAAAGTTGCTGTGTGCCCTCACATGCTGTTAATACAGAGAAGAACTGTATGGAATGAGTTAAGTTACAAGTCTGACAATTTACTGAATGTCAGGAATTTTTCTTCATATTGGGATGAGACTGAATCCTTTTGTGGAGATTTTTGATATTTGTAAGTATTGATTTATCAGGGTAATGATTTTGTTTCTTTTTTTTTTTTTCCTCTTTCCTTTAGGTATTACCTGAAACACAGATTTCCAGCTATGCAGCTACATTGCACCGAAAAAAAACACTGGTACCAGCTCTTTATAAGGTCATTCAAGACCCAAATAATGAGGTAGGAGACTTGAGAATGTGAACAAAAATATATTTTACATCTTCCATCTCAACAACTAAAATTAGAGTAATTGAGAAGTGGAGATAGAGAGGAAGATTCTTTGATTGTTTTTTCTAATGTAGTCTAACATGACTATCATCTTTCTTCTTGCTGTCTTGTTTTTCAGTTACTTTAATGCTTTTCTGATAAGACCCAACTGCATCTCCTCCCAAAAATACAGTTTATGCTGACTGCTATATTATACTTGCCCCAGCTGAGTGTTATACTTGATTTGGCATGATTTCTTCCCTCAGAAATCACCTTTCAGTCTCTAGAGAGACAAAGCAGGCCTTACACTGAAACTCAGTAAGACTAATGTGCCTCTCACCTGATGGCTTATTACAGTGGAAGATGGAATCAATTTATTAAATACTATTAAAATAACCAGATCTTCTTTTGCTTATAGTAGTATCATATTTCTGTAATTCAGTTTACACTGCTGTAAACAAGAGCAGAACGAGGGCCTCAAAATATAAATATACACAATGAAAACTTAGCCTACCCTTGTACAAAGTTCATTTTGCAAATGTTATTAAACTGAGCTTTCTGTTCCTCTGGCTTCTGCTAGGAACATTTCTGAGAATCTGTGTGAGATATAACTTGTGAATAAATTGTGTAAACATACCATTCTCTGCTGTGTAAACTACTTTAGATAAAATGTGTCAAAATACTTTATTTTTCATCTGATCTCTTCTATATTTATAAATTAAATGGCAAGTGTACACAGCAAGGAAGTTCACTTTCCTAAGCACAGCTTGGGAAACTGCTGCTTTTGGAAACTGAATGCTTGACTGAGCTTAAAGGAGGTTGCATAATGCTCATGCAGTAAAAAAAAAAAAAAAAAGCTTCATAGGTGTCAACTTAATTTCAGAGTTCCAAATAACTTGCATAGTGACCTTTTCCTTTGTACTGAAGCTGCCATCAATCTCTCTGTGACCTGAAGCCACCATTGCTGCTGTTGTCTTATGTACACCCCCACATATATATTAAATATCTGAGAATGTAGAAGCTTTCCTTTGCTTTGAGAATAAGCATTTGATTTTCATTATATATATATTTATTTATTTTTTAACCAAGACTGAAAAGAAAGTAGTGTTATGTTATTGAATACTGATCATTGTCAAATATTGCTCTGTGGAACTGCTGTTGCTGTTTGGGCCTGGTTCTGATGTCAGGTACAGGATAAGCAATCCCAGATGCTAAGATGATTAACATCAGGTTCTGCTTGTTAAGGCAGTATGTATTTCCTTGTTGCCCTTCTTCCAAACTTATTTGTCTGCAAAGAGTACAACTATAGTAAGTTCACTAAGTTGCATAATTCTGTGGTAATATATGGCTCTAAGTGTAGGAGTTTTAAAATGTGCTTTATAGGGCATTATTGAACTACGAAGATGATTAAGGGATTGGAACATCTCTCCTATGAGGAAAGGCTGAGAGCCCTGGGGCTGTTCAGCCTGGAAAAGAGAAGACTGAGAGGGGATCTTGTTAATGTTTACAAATATCTGCAGGGTAGGTGTCAAGTAGAAGGGGCCAGGCTCTTTTCAGTGGTGCCCTGTGATAGGGTGAGAGGTAATGGTAGCAAGGTGAAATACGGGAAGTTCCACCTCAGCATGAGAAGAAACCTCTTTACTGTGAGAGTAACAGAGCGCTGGAATAGGTTCACCAGGGAGGTTGTGGAGTCTCCTTCTATGAAGACTTTCAAGACCCACCTGGATCTGTTCCTGTGTGGCCTGCCCTGGCAGGGGGTTTGGACTCAATGATCTCTAGAGGTCCCTTCCAACCCTCACCATTCTATAATTTGTTAAAAGGATAACTGACTGTGTATGAAGGTAAAGCTTCTGTGGTAGACTGTTGCAGTACTTGTTACATTCTTAGACTTAATGGACAAGTACTTTTTTCTTAGTACAAATTAATCATAAAGTTGACCTATTTTAAAACTTCCTGAAAGTGGCAAACTGTTTAAGGAAAACATTTTATTTATTTTCTTTTTAGAATTGCTTAATTCTGTTCTGGTAAGAATGTGGCACCAGCATGTTTAGGAAACAGAACCAGCAACCATTGTGTTTCTCTTCTGTGACAGCTGTCTACCAATTTGAGAGCTATCAAATGAAGGCAAACATAGTGTCAGTTTAAATGCAATTGTTACTGCTCACTTTTTAGGAAATTCCCTGACTTTTTTAATATAGAGAATATAAGGACTGGAACAGAAGGCTACTTAGAGTAGAGGGCGAACTTGCTTATAAACAGCTTATTTAACTGAATAACGTAATGATTTTTGCCTAACATTTGAACTGTAAAGTGCTTTTGAAGTACTGTTTTATTTAGATAGTTTTATAAGTTCTGGAGTTGGTTTAGGCCTAAATGCTCTATAGATTTTACACTAATGCAGCACTGAAATTTAAACACTGAATATTCATGTGGGGCTATTTAGGTTTAACTTCGATAGCTCAGCCTTGAAGCAAAATGAGATCATCTTTGCAATGCCAAGCACTTCCCAAACCCAGTACTCTTCCAATAATAATTTCACCTGTTATAGGTAAGCCTAAAATAAGCACATTATTTTCTACCACAATCGAATTCTTCAGAAAGGCAAGCATTTCCAATCTTTGTCATGTATTTTATAGTACATTGTATTTAATTAATATTCAAGTTATGGCTCTTAAGATTTGGCAAAATTATAAACTGAAGCTATTCATCAGCTTCTCTCGAGCATGACTTGAATAGACACCTTTGTGAGGTGTAAAAGTGGAGTCTGCAAATTATATCATTGTCACTGTATACTTACGACAGTCAAAGTCTTGTTTGTGTTTGTTTGCTATGCTAATTGCTGACTATGATAATAGGAAAGCTCTTTTAATCAAGTTTTTAGTTTGTCAGAAGAGAGATATGGAGATATTGTTATCTGACTGCTGTGCTACTCAGTTTTGTTTGACTTTGGACTGAAAGGTCTTTGGAACTAAAAAGTGCATGCCAGTCATGTATACACTTACTACTGGTGACAAAAGCTCCATTCCTCTGTTTATCCAGTGCTTTCTGAATATTTATATTCAGATAATTAAATGGAAGAGGCTGGTTCTCTGAAAAGCCAGATAACCAGGATGCAAGAAAAATGTGTACTTTCTTATAGTGTCCAGTTTTGTGTTTCCTGGTGGGAGATGATCATACTGTACTTGTGTAGGAATAACTTTGGTGTTTGTGCCTTTGAAAGTATTTGTCTTGTAGTGTTTTTGTGATGGCAGCTTTTTCTTGTGGATTTAAAGCTCGAACACACTAAAAGTGCTATAGTAGTTGCTACAAACAAATTTTGGGGTTTCACCTAAGTAATTTGCAGTGTTGTTGTATTAGTTGTGTAAAGTTTACCAGAATTAAGAAGTATTTATGTGCTTGCAGCACTAGTGGCTGGATATTGCTTGTATCTTTCTAGGGAGCATGGTTTCACTTAAAAGTAATTTTATAAAATTTTCATTTGAAGGGAAGGAAAATAAACTCAGTAACTGCTCTGGTAGAGTCTCATCTGACATGAGCTAAAGGAAATTATGCTTTTCCTCCTTTTTTTAGTGGGACTTGGATTAGACTGGCTAATTTCAAATAGGAAACAGCTTTGGGCTGCTGTCATCTCTAATCTAATAGAAGTACTATTTATAGAAATGCTGCTGTATATGTCTAGTTTCTGTTAATAATGGGTTAGCTTTTCTGGCATCTGTTATTTCCTTGAAGATATGCTTGTATTTATTGTTCAGAGATTTCTTCTTTACTGTAGCTTCTTGCTCATATTTTCTTTTAAAGAAAACCTACAAATTTATTCAGTGATCTTAGAATTATTTATTAATTACTTTTTTATTTGAACATCTAAAATATATATATTTGAACATCTTTCATAAAACAAGTATTCACTTCTGTCTCTGAAGATCTGAACATTTACTGTAGCAGATGGTTTTAGTAATTAGTGTCACTTTTAGGTAGCAGTTTCTACTAAGTAAATATTAATTAGGAAAGAATATACTTATGCATGTTTTGGACATAGTGCTATATATGTATGAAATACTGGAATAAATATGCTACATAAAATAATATATACTCAATTGGATAGAGAAAACCCTAGCATTGTTTTATTAAAATCATTGTAATAGAAGCTTTACAGGCTTCTAATTTCATTTACATTCCCAAACCAGTAACTAAGTGGTGAAGTATTTTACATATGTGGCTTGTAAAAATCTGTGTACTCTGAATGACTGGACTTCTGTCATGCCATATCAATTTTGTCAGTGTTGGCTTTCTTCCTTCCCTCTCTTGTGGACTATCTGTTTGCTTCTGTTGTAAAAACAGGCTTTTAGCTTAGAGTAACTATGCTGTCAATCAGAAGCCTTGTGATGCAAGGTACTTATACCAGAAGAGATTTGTCTGATAGCAAAGTTTTATTTTATGTAGATGTCATGTTATGGCTTATGTAATCAGTGGTTTAAAAAAGGGTATGCATCATTGACCAGGATACTGTGTGTGTAGAAATGAATCTAATGTGTTCACCCTTTTTTGGATGATGCTCTCTTACAGCAGCAATCTTGGTAGAAAACTGTCATATTTCTGTTTCATGTTTGTGCTATACTAGAATAAAGTGTCTAAATATGTGTATGTGAAGTTGTGTGGCCATACAGATTTGTGGCATTGCACATTTATCTAACATTCAAACTAATCACTTGTAGAAATATCCATCCCTCTGCTGATAGTGAGGGACTTCTTCAGAGTTTTTTAAGAGGATGGATGGCTCACAACAAATCACAGAATATGACTTGACAGAACATAGCAAAAGAGTGACAGTGAATTCTTCAGGAAATTCTGGGTACTATTTGATGAATAGACAAATTAATGAAGGAAGAATGCATCCGAGTCTATGAAACATACTGCTAATGCTCTGAAAGCCCTAAGTTGCATATCTCTGGGGGTGAGAGTATGCTCTAAGAAATTATATGTATGATTGAATGTTTAATATTCTTGTGTTTGTGTATGAGAGCTGAATAAAGCATGTATAGTTAGAAAGAAGATTTATGTGAGATTCTGGGCTCTCCTTTCTGTAACTCTTCCATGTGAATATGTAGATACTTTTAGGTTACATGGATGCTTCTTTTTGGACACCAAATCCCATGAATATTTTGCTTAGGTCAGAGCATCCCATTTCTTAGAATG
Organism: Chloroceryle amazona; assembly: GCA_027560015.1. Taxonomy (NCBI): domain Eukaryota; kingdom Metazoa; phylum Chordata; class Aves; order Coraciiformes; family Cerylidae; genus Chloroceryle; species Chloroceryle amazona. Next base: position 7,639 of record JANHFX010022258.1, read on the forward strand.
CAGTGCTAGATATTGGTCACAAACCTTATCATAATCCCTCTTGAATTTTTTTGGGGTAGTTTTTGACTTTGGTATTAAACTTGATTAGTTAGGGGAAAGGAGGAGACAGTTTGAGATGTTTTTTTTTTTTTCTTTCTTTCTACCCCCCTGATCCTTAACAGTTCTGAGGATGCATCTTACCTATTGGTTTGCCATTGTAGCTCTTAAACTGGCAAGGTTTTACTTGTGGTTATATCACACTGATTTGAAAAGGCCTTTTCTGTTTCTTATACTGAAACACGAAGGGCAGCTCAAGACGGAAAAATCAGTTTGCATTGTAATGAGCAAATGCACACTTGGGGACTTTGAGACTAAAAAGTTGTAGGTAAGAAATTAATTCATATTTCTGTCAATAGGCTTGTCATTAGCAGCTATCATTAGCAACTAATCTTTAACCTTTGTACTTTTATAAACCTTAAAACTGCACCATTAAAGTTTTATGGTGCACATAGTTCAAGCCATGTGTCTGTCACATGCCTCAAAATAGTACCTGCATGCAAAATAAATCTCAAAGTGACTTCCCTAGAGAATAATGTTCTTCAAGCACAAGATGGTGGTGGCTGTAGTCAGACTACATTTCCAGATACTGCATAGCAGTGCCCCTCATGTCTGTCCTTATAGATACTTACAGATCTCCTTCAGAAGGAATGCAAATACCATTTCAGTTCATCCACTTACTCGCCGTCAAGGACATTTTTACTGGCTCCAGTGGCTATATGATTTCCCCTCTATGTTTCATTCTCCCTTATTAGAGAATCCTAACAGTAATTCATTAGCCTTTTTGCCTTTCCACAGCTTCTGGAGCCTGTTTGCCACCAGCTCTTTGAACTTTATCGTAGTTCTGAAGTTCGTCTCAAGAGATTCACGCTGCAGTTTTTACCAGAGCTGATCTGGCTGTATCTGCGTCTTACTGCCAGCAGGGACAGGCAGAGTAATGGTTGCATTGAAGCATTGCTGCTTGGCATTTACAACTTGGTAAGTGACATGAGTGGGTGTGACCAAGGAAAGCTCTCATTTGAAGTTTTGCATCACTGACTGCTGGGAATAAATTATTGGAACAACATATTTAAAATTATAATATGATTACATGATTTAATGTATTAAATTATTTCATCTGGATAAATTTTGATCAATTTAGCTATACTGGCAAGATGGGCATTCTCTAAAGGGAATTTCTGTGTTACAGAACTTTAAAACATTGTGCTGAAACATGACCCTTCTCTCTATTATCATAGTAAACCCCTCCTTTAAATTGCGTATGATGTTTCTATGCGTGATGAGACACAAAACAGTCAAACTGTGGTTCTTAAAAAAAATGATATTCTTGTTATGTGTCTGTATATTAGCTCTTAACAACTGGAAGATCCAGTTTTTTAGATTTATTTTAACAGAAAAAAAAAAACAAACGTTGGAAACTGCATGCAGATTGTTGGTACTGTTTTCTGGGTTGAAGTAGCATGGATATCTTTGATGACAGTTTTCTTTTAAAGGTCCTTCTGCAGTTCCTTTGAAAGTCATGTTGGTGATTCATATTTTTTAAGGATGGTAATTTCTTTATTTTCTTCAGATTCAGGAAGAAAGAGGCCTCAAAATGAACAGTGGCTCCCATTATTTTTTTTTTTTTTCCTTTAAGTTATTTTTCTACACATTTACTGAGACTGAAGGGGTAAAGTTATTTTCTCAATACTTAATTGCATAGACCATAAAGTGAACAACAAGAAGTCTTTCATTCTGTTAAATTCTATCAATTGTCCTCCCATTGTGATCCTTAAAGCCTACTAAAAGTATTTTGCTACCTTAGACTAAGTTTTCACATAAACTGGAATGACTAGAGCTCATTGTTTGGAAATTTGCTGTACAAAGTGAAAATGCAGGACTTTAGACTCCTTTTTGGCATAATCTTATGTAATTGCCTTTAGTATATTTGCTTTAAAAACTGCTGGGTTTACTTATATAGTAGCCTAGCAACTATAAAATCTCACCAGTTTGAAAGCCTTTTGTGAAAATATTCTGTGTATTTCTTACTGATAGAATGCCTGAAGAAACTTCCTCAGTCCCCTTGATTTCACCTTTTCTCTGTGGCACATTTAGTATGAAATACTGCTTGTTATCAGCAAGTGACTCATCGTGTGTCCATGTATCTTTTGGACTTAAAGTTTAGCTTGTTCCACTATGCAATTCTATTACAAATAAATGTTATAATGTAAAGATGGGGTGAAAAAACTTTTTGTTCTTTTTTGCTTGTGATGAAAAACAGCCCATTCTGGTTTTTTGAAGTGTTGCAGACTGATTCTGCAAAACAGGCTATGACAGAGGTCTTTCCCACTTTTTAAGTATGTATGTAAATTTGCTGATACTCTGCAAGCGCACAGAGACTTTGAGGTGTTAACAGCTGGATCAGGATATCTAACTTCTAAGAGTTTAAAATTATTCAAAATCCTATCCCCTTACTTCCGTTTGCATCTTGGTTTTGTTTTGTAATGCAGGAAATTGCCGACAAAGATGGAAACAACAAAGTGTTATCTTTCACCATCCCTTCGTTATCTAAACCATCAATATATCACGAGGTAAGTGCTGCTGTGGTAGATGAGAATTGGGTCTGTTAGAGGAATGAAAATTGGATCCGTCTGCAACAAGCCATTTTAGATGCATCTGTTGCAGTGTGTTAATGTCAGTAGCTTGCAATTAGAATCAAATTCAATATCATTAGGAGAAGAAAAAGAACGTAAATGTCAAAAAAATCTTTGCTGACAGTGCCCATTTTGGACAGAAGTTTGTTGTGTTACAGTTGCAGCTGTAGTTTTTTGCCTCTTATCTGTTAGGATAAAAGTGGTCTTCCCTCTTTTAACTCCTTAATACAGTTTGAACTTGGAATTGGGTTTTTCTTTCTCTACCATAGCTGTACAAAAGGCCTATCAAATTAGGACAAACTTAAGTGGATAGGTAAGAATCAAAGTTAAAAACTTCTCGTTTTGCTCTCTTGCTTCTGAGTGTGGATGCTGTTTATAATTATGAAATTAGGTAACTTTTTAGGGTTTCAGTATTCTGGAATAATATTTATTTTTACAAGCTTGTCTTTTAGCTTGGGTGGTTAGGAGTTTTAGGGACTTTTTACTTATGACTTGATTTTTACCTCATTCCTTTTCTTCCCATCACCTACTTCTTAGCCCTCTACTATTGGATCCATGGCTTTGACCGAAGGAGCTCTATGTCAGCATGATCTTATCAGAGTAGTTTACAGTGATCTTCATCCTCAAAGAGAAACCTTCACAGCACAGAACCGGTAGGTAGATGTATTCTAACATGAGAGCTTCACTAGGCTGACAATAAGTCCTTAAACATTATGATCAAATATATCACGTGTTCAATTGTTTCTCAGCATTAAGTGCATGGAAATAAAACTACATAATGGTTTTGGTAATCTTGAAGTATAGTATTTTTGGGTTTTGCTCCAACTTCTCTTCTACTAGTTAGTTTAGAAAGGAGTAACTTCTGTCATTTCTGTGTCCATTGGGAATATCTTTGGGTTTATGTCTTCAATTCAAATTTTCCTGGAAGTATAACAAAATTCAGCTTTGGCTCTGAGGCTGTGATGATTGTTTCACAGGAAGGAGAGAATGGAGCTGAGAGCCTAGACAGAACTAGGGGTGAGAGTAGACTGCCAGCATTACCTGTGTCCAAAGCCAGCTCTGGGAAAACTGATAAAATAATTTAGAATACATTGGAGACTTGTCCCATTCTATAACTTTGTCCAAATATGATGCCATATACCATTTCCTCCATAGTTCCTGCATATGCTAATGGGTCTCAGTAATAATTTTAAGTGTTTAATACTGAAACTTTTAATAGCCTGTTTTAAGCTAGTCATTATGTAAGAGGTTTTCAGGATTTTTATTTCTGACACTTTTTCCTATGGGGTACTTTTTGAGACTGAGTTGTAGAACTATTGTGTTAAAATTTAAGAATTTAAACAATGCATGGTTTTGTTCTTGTCTCTTTTCAGGTTTGAGGTGCTGAGCTTTCTTATGCTGTGTTACAATTCTGCTATTGTCTATATGCCTGCCTCTTCTTACCAGTCACTTTGTGGGATGGGTTCCAGGTGAGACACTTGCCTTTGAAACAGTCTTGCAGGGTGTATCTAGGCTTATAAATCTTCATCCAGAAAAAAAAAAAAGAATGAATTTACTCATTGTGTTTAATAACCTCAAATATTTTAACTCTTATTTGGTCTTGCTGTGTAACTGGGAATTTAAAGCTGTGCTTGCATACAGATAAACCACATGGAATATCTTACTACTTCATAGGCTTTCATTCTAGTTATGTAACTGTCTGTTACTGAAATCAGACTGAAAATTATTCAGTCTGATTTGCGTTTTTTGGCTTTACATATTTCAGATGTTTTTCTGTATGGTCAGCTTAAAAATCCTCTGAGGAATACCATCAGTTTCCTGTACTTCCAAATATTAATGTTTTGCTTCTGAGGATAGTTTATACGAAGTGCTTGCACAGTGATCCAGGGTGTAGCTGTTTGGGTTTCTTTCTCTCCCTCTCTCTTTTTCAATTTTTACATTTTTTTTCCTTCCTGTCTCTTCCCCCCCCCCCCCCCCATAACCGCGCCCCCCATTTGTTGGGAATTTCAAACTTGATTTATCTTCATCCCTTTCTTACCCCTTTTCTAAACTTTTAATTTAAGAGAAG
>JANHFX010022258.1:12475-33952 GCA_027560015.1 Chloroceryle amazona
CCCGATAACAGCACCCCACTTTCTGGAGAATTCAGTACTGTGATTTCCCTAACTCCTATACATGCCCTTTATATAACCTTCTACTTGAAGAGAAGCATCTGTTTGGCAAAGATCCCTGCTTTTTGTTCTGAAAAAACTCGTTAAATCTGATATTCCCATATGCCTTTTTTACCATCATTTTGTCTAAAAATGAGATAAATTCTCTCTCCTTCTACCCCTAAACAGAAGAACCTCTTAAAATGTTTTCTGATTTAGCTTGTTTGCTTCAGCGCAATACTGGAATGAAAGAGAATCATTATATGCAATTCAGTTATGTAGCAAAGAAGGATCAGACTAACTTCTAACAACATATTTTTTTAGTAACACATGCACACAGTTAAGATTACAGCCTCTTACCTGTGCTTTTTGGTGGGAATGGGTTAATTCATGGTATGCTTCAATCATCTTCACTGGAGTTGTGGCTATGCAAAATTTGACAAATATATTGAATTTTCCTGCATCTGAAAATTAAATGGGTTCTTTAGGTAGAGAAGAGACGACATTTTATAGGCTTAGGGATTTATTTGTTATTTTTCAAACAGTGAAGACATTATGTATTAGTGGCCATATGTTGCTTCTGTGATGAATATTCAGATATTCAAGTTACTAATAAATTGTTCTGTTTTTTATGAAGATTCAGTGCTATGCAGTATATGGGAAGACAAGCTCTTTTTCAAGGATCAGACATATTTTTTAGAAGGCAGCTGAGAGCAAATCTCAAGAATATAGTAGCTATGTTATTCAGCTTTAGGTAAAAGGTGATTGCATGCTGTCATTGCACATTAGATGGGCGATGACATACCACTGAAATGTTTCCTTTAAAGAAAGTTGCTTTTGTTACTGAGTTTTGGAGAGAGTCTCCTACTCGGTGGCTGGCAACATATCGTGGTTGCAGCAACACATGTTGCCACCCTCGTTCTTTAGAAACTGGTTATGATTTGAAGAAAACAGATGGAGTTAATGACTATATGGGAATAACACGGGATTATCAGCAAGCTGCATCTCAAGGCACTGTTATAAAACTATTTTAATGGTTGGGAGAGCAATGTAAGAATGTTTAATGTTGTTTCCATATATTTTGAAAAATTAAACATTAACTAAAATCTATGTGATGTAAAAAGTAATTTGTAATCTTGTGGAGTTAATCTTTTTTAACAATGCTGTGTTTTTGCAGGCTGTGTGTGAGTGGATTCCCACGGCAGCATGAGAAGCGCTGGAAAGAACACTGTGGTAGAGTGGTGTTAGATCCTGACTTCATGGTGCAGCTGCTCACAGGTGTCTATTACGCCATGTAAGTGGATGGTGTTTTTTGTATATAGAGAAATGTCTGGTTTTACATGAACTAAAACATAAATGTTAATTGTTTAATGATTGGAAAAAAAAAAATACTTGTAACACAAGTTTAATTCGAGTAGTGTGTTTCTCATTGTTTGCTTGCTTGGCTAGCTGATAATTTTAAAATATCTTTCTCAGCACTGAATTAGGTGATGAAGGCCCAGCAGTAGGTGCTGGAGAGAGTTAGGCTTCTGGCTTCATCTTTTCTCAAGCTTCTGGTACCATCAGATACCTTCTGTTCAGAAGCATAATGAGTTTGTAAACCAAGATAACCTGATGAAAAGCAGACTTCTTGAATGTCAGTGGTTTCTGAGGTAGCAAAAATCCATTTCTGATGGAAAGTCAGTTCTGCTAAGTAGTGTTAACCTTTACATCTTGACCTCATTTTTTTTATTATTCTTTAAATTTCTCCTCATTATGGCATCAACTTTGCCTTGCTCGAAGGTGCCAGGGAGCATCCTTTTTGTTATACCAGCAAGATTTATAGACAAAGCATTTTCTTATTATTCCAAAAGAAGTGAAGAGGTTGGGCTGTACATACAGTTTATGACCTTTCTAGATAAGTGAAGATGTGAAGAGCTGGATTTAGACAGAAGAGAAGACAAGTTGTGAGTTCATAAGATATGAAAGATAAATACCTTTCTTTCCTTTTTAGTTATAATGGTCAGTGGGATCTCGGCCAGGAGGTACTGGAGGACATAATTTACAGAGCACAGCTTGAACTCTACTCACAGCCATTGCTGGTAAGAAACAATCCATTGCAATTTATGGGCTTGTTTAAGAGGAGTATGGATGTATTTCTGAAGTGGACTGGTAATTAAAGCATTTGTGGCCATTTATTGCACTTCCAAATGCAAGTTGTTGTTAACATCTGGTATTTTCAACACAGCTATTTATACCATGCTTTTTCTGCTTGAGTATTAAACCAGGGTGTTGGGAATCTCCTAGGACTCATTGATGCTGAAAGCTAGGATCTTCTAATGTATTGCAGTTGAAACCAAATGTTTGTTGTGGTTTTTTTTTTTTTCTTGGCATAAGTTGCCAGTGAATGATTCAAAAAAGCTTAACCGAATGGTTATATGTCACAGGACATTGGCTGCAAAAAAAAAAGGTGTTTTCCTTGATTCTAAACCTTCATGCTGTGTGGTTTAACTGATAACAGAGTGGAAAAAGCAACAACAGGATAGAGCTGAAATTGAAAAGGAGCTTCATCTCCAGATTCCATGTCAGATTTTGATTCATCAAAGTCACACAAATCTTAATCTTTACTTTTTTTGAGGAGCAACAAGAGATCAGAGTTCTTGTGATTGGGTTGGTGGTGTGGTGGTTGTTGTTGTTGGTCTTCCTCCAGTTTCCACTCTACTTGCTGTTCTGATCATAAAAAGAGAGAAATTAAATGGGGGAAGTGGTGAAACTGAGCTGGATGGAGGTGGGTGAAAGGAGGTTGTCAGAAATAAGGAATGGAGGGATTTTATTATTTATTAAGAGAGAAAAATAAGGAAAATAAAGTAAAATAGACTATTGTCTCCATTTCTTCATCAGGATTGTGGCTAGCATTTAGTTCTCTAAACTTACAGCAGTAAAATTTCACTGCTTTTACATAACAGAGAGTAGTGGATTGGGAAAAATCTCTTCATGTGGCAATCTGAGATCCCTCTCTTCTACAATAAATTATGTAAAAATATTCTCTAAGTTAATACTGGCTGTAAAATTTATCTACAGGCTTTCTGACACTGCTGCATTTTAAAATGCTTGGTATCCATCAAATTATTATAATGGTTGATTCCTTTTGGAAATGACTCATAGCTCCATCAGATTGAAAGTTTTAAATTAAATATTGAACCTGCTGAATTGGGCTACCCCATCAAACTACTACATTTAAAAGGTGTGTGGGAGGATCTGGAACTTGATGATATGCCAATTTTCAGTCCTTATTGTTCAATTTTAATCATGGTGTCCTTAGAGATTACTTCTAACTGTAAGATTCTTCTAGAATGTCTTCTGTTTGTGGGTTTTTTTGGTGTTATTTTTGGGTTTTTTTGGTGGTGTGGTTTTTTTTTTTAAGCTACTATTGCCTCTCCATCCCATCACCTCTTTGTCTGGAGTCAGTGATGTCATGACATAACCAATTTGCCCTCCCTCTCCCAGTTGTCAGATTTTTCATGTATGTGTGCAGGCACACCTGGGGGCGTTTTCCTCCAAATACTCTGATCATTGCCGTGCTTCCTATCTTGTTTTTCTGCAGTTTTTAAAAAGCAGCTTTAAGAAATTGTCAATTTTATAGAAGAATGACCTGCATGTCCTTGGCCTCATGCTATATATTCCAACAATTTGACTTTTTCAAAGGTTGGAGTCCTTTTGCCTTGTTGCATTCTCCAGGAGATGTGTGTTATTTAGTAGCATTATGAAATTTTGTTCTTTAAATTTAAAACTACTGGCACCAAATAAAATTTCATCTGTGCAGCATCCCAGGTATGTTTCAAGTTCAGCCTTTGCGTGGGATTTCCTAACAGCAGCAAATTTTTTGAAGTCCCTTTAATGTTCAGGCAAACCCCCACATTAGAATTATCTTTAGATATCTGTACTCAAGTTACCTGTATAACTGATGGAAATACCATCAGCTGTCATTACAATGAGAAATATCAGAGTCTGTGCTTGGGTATGTCTCTTGGAGAAATACTTCTGACACTATAGTAGATCTATGCTCTTATTTAAATAGGTTTATAGTGTCTGTAGGCATAAAAAAACAAACAAACAAAAATCAACAAACAAAACCTCAAAGCCCCAAACAACAACAACCAAAAAAAACCAACCCAAAACTTGAAATATCAGCATGAGAAGGCTGTGACATAATGTAAATGTGAAAGTGGTCTTTCACCATTACCCAGACAATGCACTGGTAAGGGCAGGAGCTAATGCAGTGGAAGGGATTTTCTGGGATAGGAGAAATTTCTGTTAACAACCACTCAACACTGGCTTTTATCATGAAAACTGGGAATTTCTTCAGAGGTAAACTAAGCACCAACACTCAGTATTACTACTGAGCTATCCTTGACTTAAGGAGTAGCTCCGTTCCAGTCAGTCTTTTCCTCTGAACACAAGAGTTCTACACTTGTTTCAGACAGAAATCTCTCTCTTCAGTGCAGAGCCATGCAGGCTTTCTTAGCACAGTGCGTGAGAAGCATGGATCAGTAAATCCCTGTTTTGACTTTACACAGTGTATTTTATTGATGTACTTACTGCTTTTGTTGGACGCTCTTTCATTAGAGCACCTTTCTGGTAGGCAAGAGTGGATGTCTGGCCTGAAACCAACCTTCTTGTTGCTGATAGCTTCAGACTTAGCTTGCCAAATCTGAATTGTGCTGTTGGTTCACCTTTCTGCCTTTAAGTGCTGGATTAGACATAGTTAGCAAATTTTTTTGCATGCTGAAGGATTGCAGTTTTGTGGGTTTGGTTTTTGATTTGTTTGTTGTTGTTGATCCTGTCAAAGAAGTGCTGTGATTCATTCACGCTGGTTGTTTACATTGTTTCAAAGTTTTACTGTTGCAGTAATTTTTACTCCATATGGTTCTCTTCGGTCCCCAGAGGTACAATTTGTTCTGTTAGAAAGGGCCACATGTTAAAAGGTTCAACAAGCAGAAGTGCTCTGTCTTTTCTGGTCCTGTTGCAGAAGCTTTTTGCTTAAATTTTAATCCTGTATACTGAGAAGGGTACCTCGTAAAAAAAGGATGCAGTTCTAGTGAGTAGAGAAGGTGGGAAGGCAAACCATGGCATACTATTCTTGGAGTTGATCTACTTTAGTTCAGTACAGCAGAAAGGAGTTTCTGCATTCTTTAATGTGCTCAAGGCTAGAGCGAATGCAGTGCGTACCATTTCAAGAGGGTAACTTGGGGAAAAAGGCCCATGTGAATAGGAGACCAGTTCAGAAACAAGTGTTGAGGCTGAGACAATTGGCTAGCAAAGGGCAAATCAGTGTTGCACAAGTGGAAGGCAGAACAATAAGGAGCATTCCTTTGATGGTGCCAGTAATGTTTTGTGCTGGTTAGAAGTCGGACTGGAAGGCAGTGGAGAGGATGTTTAATGGGGAATTACAGGATCACAACAGCAGCCCAGGATCATATGGCAGCCATTCCAACTCCAAAGTAAAAAAGTCTTTGGTTTACATTAATATCCTGTGATCTGTGGCTTTACTGTTTGAAACAGTTTCTTTTCTTCTCATGGTTGCTGGATGGTTTGACTGTTAGAACTTGTAGGAAAGTCACTTTTACTTCATTGTAAAGCAAGTAAACACCATTAATTCATGGAGATTTTATGGTATGACATATGCAGTGTTATAGTCTTTTTATCAAACATTGTCTGAGATCTTCACAAGACAAATAATACAAAATTCTGCCAGTAGGGTCTGTTCCAGTGGTTTAGTAGATTCTTTGTAGTTTGCATTTTTGGGAATGCCAGTGAAACATGACTTAATTAGTTAGGCAGGTTTGGTTTTGAGAGTTCAAGGAATTTATTTGTTAGATGTCCCTTACATTTACAAGGCCTCTGGCAACCTCAGAATATCAAGACAACATCAGTGAGGTTTAAAAATGCATTAATGCTGTCACTAGGTTAAGTGGAACATAGGAAAATATTGCGTACAGCATAAAACTAGCATTGTATACCATGATGTTAATAATGTGTTAACAGTGGATATTACTCCATCAGCTAACCACAGATCTTTATACAATAAGCAAAATGCCTGTTCTTAGAAAAAGACCATGGTCTAAAAGGAAGGAAAATGTATGTATGCATTGCCAGAAAAGTGGAGCGTCAGGCAAAGATGCATATTGTAAAGCAGATCTGTATTTCATTTGAGTGAACAACAGTCAAGCCTATAGTTTTATCTGTCTTAATATACGATTTACATGCCTTTGCCTTGAGCTAACAAGTAGACTACATGGGATTCAAGACATGCAGCCCACATATATTTAAATGAATGTGTTTCACTTGCCATATAGCGAGCTATGTTCTCTCAAGTTGCACAATCAAGTATTTTTGTGATAGAAGATCCATTAGAAGGCAACAAAGTTTGCCAAAAGTTACCAAAAAGAATTCTATTACTGGCTGGTTCTATAAAGTCAGTAAGATTTTGGAAAACCAATGTGTGTCTCTTTCCCCCTGCCAAAGTTTTAAATCACATTTTGCGTGTAGCAACTTTTTTATTGCTGAATGCTGCACATGCTACAGAGACCCAGCTTGCTTTTAAGAGCTGGTACACAAGTTTACTTTTTGAATAATTTACTTGTAAACTAGAAAACATTAACTGAAATTTTAATTATTTTTAAAAATAGTCCCATATTAGGCATTTTGTGGGAAATTTAAAGAAACAGCATGAAAAGAGGTCATTTGTTTTTGTCAAAGCTGCAAAACAAAACTTCTGATCTAATAATAAAAAAATTGATCTAAAAAAAGTTAATGTAATTTAAGTATTTGCTGCTCACCGCTTACATTGCAAATAAAAAAAAATAATCTTACAAATATCTGTAGTCGCATCTTTTTTTAGGTTTTGGGGGTCAGTTTTGGGCGAGGTGGAAACTGGCCAAGGACAAGGCTATATGCTGTTTACATTGGCTTGGCCTGTGACTTAGTTTGATGATATTTTTCTTATAAAACACAAGTGGTATTTTCTTTGTTGTTTTCCAGTCTCTTTTGGTTGGAGATGTTCCCATATAGGTTGTCACCTCTGTCAGTACAGAAGGAAAATGTGGAACAAAATAAAATACCTCAAAAACTGGAGAAAACCAAGATATATTTTTGGGAATAGGTTTGTGATGAGCTTTTCAATTTAGTTATCAATGGTGAATCTTGGGGATGGAGCCATTCATCCAGATGGAATCTGGCATAATTAACAGTTCCTAGTTGTTTCTGTATCCAGCAAGAGATCTAAATATTGCCATTAGTGCAATCAAGGACAGTAGTGGTACAGCATTTTACTTTTATCCTAGGTTGCAAATGCCATGAAGAACTCACTGCCCTTTGATGCTCCTGATGCATCGCAAGAAGGCCAGAAGGTACTGAAAGTAGAAGTTACTCCGACAGTGCCAAGGATTTCTCGAACTGCTATTACAACAGCTTCTATCCGTCGTCATCGTTGGAGGAGAGAAGGTGAGCTCTCTCTGCCAACAGCAAATACTGTAGTGTATTGTATTCATCATCATCATTGTAATATGGCTTTTGAGTTTGAATGTTTCCAGAAGAGTTGGTTGGATTTTTTTGGTTTTGTTTGTTTTTGAAAAGTGATACTTCATAACAGTGTATATTTTACATCTTCAGAGCACTGCATGAACATGAACATTTGGGGGGTGTGTTTGGTTTTTGATTTGATGTTAACCCATCAGGTAGGTAAGAAAATGGAGAAGCTGGAAAATGTTCAATATTCTCCATGTAACACCGCATAAAATTGTAGGGGTAGAGTTTGGCATAGAATTTGAGTTATCCTGTTGATCCACACTGTAACTCAACTGTCTGCTATCATAAATACCTCAGAGAATGAATGGTATTATCCAGACCTTGATAGGGTTCCATCTGACTAAAACTACTGCAGGCAGTGGGAGACAAAAAACCTGAACATCACACTCCTAACATCATATGGCCCAGTTTAAAGAGGGACCATGTCATAAAATAGCTTTGGATAGCTTAGAATTAGTCCTTAATTTTCCTCAGTAAGTACTTCTATTGTATGGAAGTGTACTTGACTGCATGAAGAAAAAAATTAAGTAGTAATACTTATCTTAATATGATATCTTCAGTGGGAGAGTAGCAAAAGGCTTGCTCTGAAATCATTTTGTCATAGTTATATATAAAACAATTTAAAAAAAAATGCATAAATGGCTGAAAGTAAAACGTAGAATCTATAAACAAACTGCTGGTAAAAATGTCTGAAAACAAGGATTACATATTTTCCTGTGGTACTGGATTTTTTTGTTGTTTTGTTTTGTGTTCTTTTTGTTGTTTTCTTCCCCCATGTATCATGTGCCAAAGGATTTGATGACCTGTGGTCTTCAGCTGAGTTAGGATGTCCAGGACAACAAGTAGCAGTCTTCTGTTTTAAGGACTCTGGGTCGTTTGTCTTCACTGTAGTCGACATATTAATTTGCTAGTCTCTGGTCTACGGTATAGCTCACCTCTCCCTTCCTGTGGATGTTCTCACAACTTCAAACTAAGCATGGGTAGTGTTTTGTGTTTGTTCCATGTCCGCATAAATCTTCTATTTTCCCTGCCTGGGTTGGAATGCCAAGAAAGGAATAGAAAAGCACTAAAATGTTATATGTTGAATCCCAGATGGCTTTGACTTCTCAAACGAGGCTGACTCAAGCATACCTGGCTCACCGATCCAACACGGCTCCACAGACCTAGGGATCAAACGTGAGCAAGAGGGGGAGGTGCTGATGCGCAGGACCCCTGAGCATGGCTTCCTGGAGCCCACCTTGGCAGCAGCCACAACAGAGGGTAGGACAGAGATGAGGAGGCAGAAGTCAGTGAGGCAGTTGCTGGAGGAGGATCCTGGCTCCCTATCCCCAAGCAGAACTTCTTTCCATTCTAGTGTGTGTTTCCGCTATCCCAGGGTGTATTAGCTTCTCTTTGCAATACACGCATCCCCTATATACCTAACATCAGGTCAGGTACTACCTTTTGTTATCATGTGGGCTGGCCTGGGGCTTGCATCTGTGTGGTGAAAGACTGCTTGGCATGGCAAAAAAAAAAAAAAGGAAAAAAAAAACAAACAACCCAAACAAACAGGGGAGACAGCCAAGAGCTTTGGGATTGCTTGGAAACTTTCTATTACTGAGCATGTTTAATCTAAGGTTCAAAAGGAAAAAATGCACCAGATAAACATGAATTGAGTCCTGAAAAGCAGACAATATAGAGTATAAATGGATTTGGCTACAAAATAGTTACAATAGTGTCTTTTAAGTCTGCAGGTTTTAAATTTCATAGAATGAAATTTCTTGTTCCTGTTAAAGGTCAAGCCCATCTAAGACAGATATACAACTGCTGATGTTCTTATTTGCCAGTCATTCTTTAACTGAAAATTCATACACATTCAGCTCATTTACATGAATGAGCTGGCTGCTTTAAAGACAAGTGCCAGAAAAGCACTTGTGTTTTCAGGAAGAAATTAGGTTGTCATGTTTCTGAAACCTTTAGGAACAATTACTGCTTTCTTTCTCAGTCATGCTGTCCACACAAATGCTGCAGGACTTTGTCTGTTCTGCAGCAAAGAATAACGGATAGAATAGCTGGTAGAAATTTAGTTTAAGTTAATCTATTAATTTCCTCATCTTTAGTCCATACAGAATGTAGTTTTAAATACTGAATTTGAATCATGCTTTCTCTCAGAGATGAGAATTAATTTCTTGTAAATTCAGATAAGCATGTTTCTCAAGTGTTCTCCTATCTTAAGTCTCCTTTTTCTAGCTGTACATTCCTTTTGGATTTCCAGCCTCTCTAAGCATATCAGTTGATCATAAATGAAATTTATTTGTGCATTTGGATAAGAACTTTCAAATTTTTCTTCTGGAAACAATGGAGACTCTGGAGATTTAATGTAGTGTATCCTTAATCAGAGTTGCTATCAAACAATAATTGAGACATCACGCTTCTGTAGAAGATAGGTGCCAAAAAATGTTTAGTTTATATTCTACTCCTTGGTGCATTTGAGCATGCTCAGTAAATGAGTCCTGTCTTCTCCTAAATGCACTTGTTCAGCTGGTCTAACTCCATTTTACTAAACTTTGCATGTGCATGACCTGAAGGATATGGAGAAGTCCTCAGGTGAAGAGAACCTTCTGGGAGAGACAGAGGGAAAGAAGTTGATAAAGATGTGGCCTTCTGGTCTTAATTTGTTTTAAGACATCTATATAATTTGACACATTCTTGGATAAGTCATCATTCCTCTTGCTTTACTTAATAGAAGTGGGTTGAATACCCTTTACTTGTGTAACATTAGCAATGTATGGTTACATGCTTGGGCAAACTGAATTCTGCCAATTTATAGCATCTGGGAGGAGGCAGAGGAATGGAGTTTGGCTTGATTATCCACATAGAATTGTGTGTATGTGTAGTGATCTATTATTTTACTGATGCCGATTTCACAGACAATTTCAGCTAGCAAATTCCCTGTCAGAAGTACTGTTTTGATATTTTTTTGAAATTGGTAATTTCCAGTGATTTTTTTTTTTCCAAGCTTGAGGTATGAAAAGGATAAATAAAATAAAAGTCACTTTAAATAGCCATATAAAACCCCTTCCTCAGATCAATGTTTTGACCCAATAAATAGAAGAAGGTAGAAGATTTCAAGAATGACTCAGTAATGCCTTACAAGGCATTCTGTGTCTGGATGGTAGCAGCTGTGGTCATGTGCAATATCGTGGATCAGTGCAGAATGCTGTATCAACATCTACAGGATTAATTACGTACACACATAAATATTCTTTGATAAGGAACAGTGAGAGTCCTGAACACACACTGTGGTGTAACTGATCTGATTTCTGTCACCTTTCACTGTCTCTTTCTCTTCTGGCCTTACAGAAGAAGAGTGCATGAGGAGTAGATTTTTAGGTTGTTTTCTTTTTTTAATTGTCTTATGGGCTTATAGGGGGAGGTTGAAAACTTTGACTTCATCCTACGTTTCCCCCCAAACAGTATGTAAGGATTCAAGCATTTTTTTGGGGTGGCTTTTAGAATTTTATAGAATTAGGTATAGGAATCTGACTAGACAGAAATTTCTCTTGCATGTTGTCTTCTCTATCTTCTTCATTTTTGAACACTGCTGAGCTGCTTGGGCCTGTGGATAGTTGCAGTATCCAAAAGCTTGCAACAACCCCTCTCAGTCTTGTCTTCGAATTCTTTGGATAAAATGCCACTTTTTCAATGTGACTCTTCTGCTTCACTGTCCCTGAATAGGAATGTCTGGTTTAGCATCCTGTTAATCATCAATCTTTTAACATAAACTTGAAGACTACTACTGTTCTCGTAGTAATAAAAAGCTGAGCAGTATTGTCTGGAGATACCTTCTTGCAAATTACACATCTTTCATTTGAATGAGAAGGGCTTGAGAGGGGACTTCAGCTGCTGCTATTGCTGCTCATAATCAAACACGCTTTCATCCAGCTTTGCATGATTATATAAAGAAACATAAATGTTGGTTTATTTAAAAAAGTGATTTGGTTTCAGTGTGTTCTGGTTACGTCATTTTTATTAGCATCTTTGATTATGTGAGGGAAGGTTGGTGGGGAGGGGAATGGAGATGTGGTGGATTGTGAATAAAATCTGTCAGTGTCTTATGTAAGAAAATACAGTTATGTCTTAATGAGAAGATGCAGGCCTAAGTTGACCAAACTTGGTGGGCAGAAAGAGGGGACAATAGATGTTTAAAACAAATAATGCACCCTTCATTTTAATCATACACCTCAAAACCCAAGAGGCTGCTGCATCTAGGGCTAATGGCTTTACCAAGGAAGGAAGACTGCAGTAGCATGAACTATTTTACCTTTCTGCTAATGCAGCAAATAGAACTGTATAAAACTACAGAATAATCTCATGTTGCATTGCTCTGAGAGAGGCCTGAGAATGATCTGATTTGGAGATGGCTAAACATCTTTTGTAAGCTGGTACACAGTAATGCTAATCCCAAGGCAAAAAGTTCTCTGAAAAGAAGAAAGTTTAAATCAGAGTAATAAAACCTCCCTGTAAAGGTGTTGGTTTGTTTGTTTTGTTTTGTTTTTTGCTTTATACTTCAGGAATGTAAAGTTGGATCAGGCTATATTCCTGCTACACTGGGGCAGCACCACCACTGAAAGCTTTGTGTCTGTTCTGCTTGCCACAATATAAAATGATCCTGAGTGCTCTGCTTACAATTGGCACAAAAGGATGAGCTTCCACTCAGATGTTGGAATCTCTTGGATCCTGGCAACAGCTTTTTCCCCATTCCACAAAAGAGATTTAAATGTGTTTGCTTGGTGGCAGGTTGGGCTGAATGAATTGCCAGTGGAGCGGTACAGTGGCTTTACCTGGAACAGATCCATAGCTTTCTAGATTCCTCTCAAATAATTAGGCTCCACAGCTTTTATAAAGAAAAACAGCCTGAATGTCTCCTTTTTTGCTAACATAGTTAAACTTTATGCCTTTTTTCCACCGAGACAAGATACAGAGCAAAAATTCAATCTCCATTTCAGTTTTGAAATTTGAATGCTATTTAGTTTTCTGCTGAAACAATAACTCTGCTTTCTACTAATTGGAGCTTAGAAAAAGGACTGGAATAAGAGGTTTTTTTTAAAAAAAAGAAAAAAAAAAGGGGGAAAAAGTCTTTTCTGTGCAGTCCTAATCATATTATAGACCTGAAAACAGGGATTTGAGAAAGAACTTTTTCAGGCTCTTTTGTTTCCTCTTTGAGACTCCAGTAAAAAGCACAGTGCCTCTTCAACATGAAGCATTCCAGAGGTTAAATTTCTGTTAATACAATGGTTGGGTTTTTTCCTTTGAAAAACCTAGATGTTGAGATAAAAGCAAATACAATATGAATCACTTAGATAGAATTGCTGGAAATGCAGGGAGGGTCAAGCTCTGGAGGAGAGAGAACTAGGAATTAGGTTAATCTCCAGCAGAAAGTATAGTCACATGCTTTGAAGTGCCAGCTACGCACAACAGAAGCCTTCTACTTCTGTTGGAACACTGTGATTGCTGGCCTAGGAAGCAGCCTAATTCTGAAGCTTAGTGAGCACTTGACAAAATTTACTCTGACTGGAAGAGATCCTGAGCATGCTTAGATCTTGCCTCAAAATAGGATAAAAATAGTCTGAAAGAATTAACCAAATGGGGTCTAGTTCTTGTTTATAGACAAAGTTTGGGCGATATTCTCACTGATAAAAGTGATTTAGGGGAAAGGCAAATCAAGCTCAGGGACTGCTTATTGTTAGATTCTGTTTTTCTGTGAAATATGACAGGAAGATTATTGGCTGAGAATCAGAAATTTTTAAGCACGTGGAAACCAGGTGGATTAGCAAATGAGATTTGTTTTGATGTTCTGCAGGCATCTTTGTCTTAATGTAACTTGAATGCTTACTGTGTGTTCTGATTGGTTTGGGGTTTTTTTGGTTGCTTCTTTTTTCTTAATAGATGGTGAAGGTGTAAATGGAAGAGAGGAATCTGTGAATCTTAATGATGCCGATGAAGGATTTTCATCAGGAGCTTCCCTCAGCAGCCAGCCAGCTGGGACCAAACCTGTATCATCTGCATCCCAGAAGGGCAGTTTAAGGAAAACAGCAAGTGGGCGTTCTACTAAGGACAAAGAAGCCTCTTCTGCAGCAAAATCCAATGAGAGCCCTCGAGATTCAGTAGCTCGGAAGCAGTACATGCACCAATCCACTGACCTTGGTGCAGATATAATTGAGCTGACACCTACTAAGAAACACCTCAGCCTGCCTGCTGGGCAGGTGGTGCCAAAAGCCAACAGTCTGAGCCTGATCAGGACTGCCAGTGCTTCCTCCAGTAAATCATTTGACTATGTGAATGGCAGTCAAGGAGGTTCCAGCGCTGGAGCTGGTACAGAGGGGGTTACCAATCTAGCAGCTGGCAATACCAATCGGTTTTCAACTATCAGCCTACAGGAGGACCGACTAGGCCAAGCTGGGGAAGGTAAAGATTTTCTTCCCCCAGTAGCTCCCCTAACCAAGCAGTCTCGATCTCCAAGTTTCAATATGCAGCTGATATCCCAGGTGTAACATTGACTCCCTTCCTTAGGACTCCCTTTCCCCTTAATCCCCAGGCAAATTCATCCTTAGGCAAAACATGAACCATCATCCCGCAGTGTGAAAAAAATGACTGTTGTGATCTTGTTGGGTTTGGTTTAGCTATCATACTGTATTACTGAAACAGCAATAATTCTTTTCTCACCTTCATCCTCCCCCCACCCCCCCTCCCACCTTGTAAACATGGTTGTGAAGCAGTATATAATGTACTGTATGCCTTTTGCCATGCCTTCCTTTCTCCTTGGGTGATGTGCAATCCATTGTAGGCTGATCAGTCCCATTTCAACACTGTGAGACTGGAGACACCGGCAGAAATGGTGAATGTGATCCCTATGAGATGATGCTTTGGCTTTGTTAAGAAATAGAAACGGGTTTGTTTTCTTGGTCTACAGTACTGCAAAGACTACTGGATCCTGACTTTTCTTTCTCGGAACCAGGAGAGCCTCAGAGATTCTAATGTGACTTTGGACCTCTCAGAGTCTGTGCAATCCATTCTGGGGAGGGGTTTGTCATTGCTGCTCCTGGCTGCCTACAGCACTTTTTTCATTAAAATGAGGGTAGTTTTTTCTTGCCTGCCCCCAGTCTCTCATACTAGAAGCTTTTGATGTTCAGCAACTGAGACATGCCTATAAACAAGTTGTTTTCCCTCAGAGAGAGAATTCTAAGTAGATAATGTAGGTTACAATGCACTTCTGATGGCGTTGTAGCCATATGTAATGTTACATGTCTTCCCCTCCAGGGCACAGGGTCATTCTGCATACAGACTAAAGTTTAGGTAACACCATGCTGTTAAAGCAGTTTGGTTTGTAAGTGGGAGGGAAACACTACTTTCCCAGGAACTAATGGCTAGCTCTGCTTCATTTTTGTTGTCGTTGTTCTTGTGAGGTGCTGATCACTGAATTGAAAGGTGTATTCGGGTAAAGAGTATTTCTCAGGCTGCTTTCTATGGTATCATGGCTGTTGGACACCCCTGCCCCTCTCAGCTGCTTTTTCAGTGTCCCTGAAGTCATTGGAAGAATCCTGAAGTCCAGACAGACCGTACTTTTAAGGGGCTGTCTCAGGGATAGAGACGATAGTTTGCTAGAAACACTGAAGATTCAATGTGAAATGCTTTTCTAGAAACACAGTTTGTATAAAAGGGTACTGACAGTCCTTTTTACCCAGAAGGATCACAATTGCCTTGGTATGTATAATCTGTTGAGGTTTTTTTAACTCTTTATTTTAGTGTATTGGCCGTAGTCTAGAAAATCCAGAACTTTTGCCATTGAGCCAAGCCTTGAATGTATGTGACTGGTGTGTGGGCATTGGCTGGTACTCATGCTAGAGAAAGCTGCTTAGAAGCACATTTCTGGTTATACAGGAGAATGTTTGTCATTCTCTATCTCTCTTGAATTCTGGAGAGGGAAGGGGAAAGTTCATCTTCTACGCTGAAGTCATGTATGATATCCTGGAAGATTACAAATTGTAAATCCACAGGAAAGAGTTATGATCTTTATGTGGGCAGTTTGGTTTCAGTCAGTCACTGTGAAGGATAAACAGAAGCAGTTATAAATAGCAGGCTATCTCTGAGTGATAGGCTTTATGAAATTGAAGACAATGACATGATGTTGCATCACTGGTAGTTGGTTTTGGTTTGGGTGTTTCTTTTGTTGTGGGGTTTTTTGTTTGTTGGTTTTGTATTTTTTTTTTTAGTATTTCAAAAATATTTTTTTTCAAACGTACATTAAAATTTATTTAAACATTTGAAGTTTTTTATGGTTTGAGGCACTTCAGTAGTCTAATCTTCATATCTTACATTCATAAAGTGAATTCAACAGCATCTGGACTGATGCATAAACTAAGAGTAAATAAAATCAAGAGAAAAAAAGAAAACCTTATAGTTAATAAATTGAAATTAAGGACCACACACAAATGGAACTAAGGCAAAGTTGAGATTAAGCTACGAGGCATTTTTTGTAAAAATGTGAAAAGCTGCATATAGTTAAACTCTTATTTTTGATAAAGTTTTGCGAGTGGAGGTAATTGGGAAGTTGTGGTTGAAAATACAAAGCTTATATTTTGTAGAAACCATCACAAAGGAAATTCTATTCAAGAGCCATCGCTCTAAATTGAAAAGGACCAAATAATTTGCTTAATTCTTTGGAAAGAAAAGGTCAGGAATGTAATCTAATATTTTAGGAATTATTTTTAATAATTTAAGATGTTCGTTCGCAAGGTTCTCTATTTTCTGCATTTGCCATTATAAGCATTCCTTCTATTCCCTCAGAAGTTTTAGGACTCTTAAATTGGCATCAAGCCAATTTTCTTTTTATTTATTTTTTAAAATGTTTTCATGTGTAGGATCCCACACTATGAAACTATTTCAGGGAAGAGAGACAGCTCAGTGAATTCATACAGGGAAGTCAAGTGTACATGCATAAATTCAAATTGGTTAAAACTTTAGTCAAATTACCTTTTAAGATCTTTACAGTTCTCATTCTGATGGTGTGCCTTTTGTTATAATTTCAAGCATTGTATTTTGTTTTGGTTTGGTTTTGTTTTTTCTTGGGTGTATGTATACCTATCCCATATAAGGCTTTTTAAAGAGTTCAAATTTATCCCAGTTAAAAAAAAAAAAACCAACATGTTTTTTTTGCTATGTGATGATGTGGTACATCTATATTATCCTTTCAGGGCAATGTTTGTGTTGTGGGACCTTCTTTTATAGTTTTTCAAACAAAAACTGTTCAACATCTATCTTTCAAAGCGAGTTATCACTAATATATCCAAACGAGCTGTGATAATAGGCTTTGCCAGTGCCGTATATCAGGTTTATCATTAGTGCTTCTAGATGTGTCTCAAAATATGCCAAGCTGTGTTAAGATCGTAGCAAAACTTTATACACTGAAGTTCCGTGAACTTCTAAGTACTGTGGCAGAAGTAAAATTAGAAGTGTCTGATATGGGTTGAGGGAATCATCTGCTGGCTTTCTGATTATATATGCTAAATACAAAACAAACACATACTTAAATTTTCTGACTCCTGTGTCAAATGTTTAGCCTTAAATCTCTTTATCCTGAATTCGCTCTGCTGTGTCATCTTTTAGAACATTCAGTACTTGACATGAGGCACTAGATTTAGATTTCTGCAGTATTTCAGTGCAACTGCAGCATGATAAAAGAAGGTCAAAACCACCATGATTTTTTTTTTTCCCCCTGTGTATGTGCACACGTGTGCACATACATGTAGCTCTTAGGTGAGGAAGTGTGGGTACTATATTTTGATGTATATATACATTTAAGTAGGGATAAATGAATTATTACTTGATACAGTTTTTACCACATCACAATGTGCTGCCATTTTGCAACTCGCTTTTGTTGTGCTTTATAATTTTAAGAAAATGTTGGGATTGCTATCTCCAGCTTGATTATCCTTTTCAGGGGTTTATTGTGAGCAGCTTTTTGGTTGAATGATGAGCTGTTTTTTTCATCCTGCAGGCAGTAAAGTGATGAAGTAAAAATACCTGTTAAAATCAATGTTGTAAGATGACAGTTTAAGTTGCTGTATTATCCTTTTAGTTTTCATTTGGAACCTTTGTATGTCACTGTTCATTTTAAATGCAGATTTCTTTGAACACACTTTCTGATGTGAATTTAGAAGTTTTTTAACAGCATACTTCATTCTGTAATGCTGAACATCGTGTTGCAGCCAGTAAGCATTAAATCTAGTATTGGTAGTTTGCATGTGTGTTGGTCTTAAATACAACATTTCCAACATACTCCTGCTAGCTTTACAATAATTAAAATTAGCTGTCTTAACATCAAAATAGTGAGGAAAAAAAAATCGTTTTCTGACAAAGTATTTATTTGCACTACTTATGAATACTGGAGTTTACTGGGACAGGGTTTTTTCTCACCATGTGAGGTTTACTTGTGTGTGGGTAGGTACATATGTTTGTCATGTGTTGACAATCAATTGCCTCAACTGTGTGTATACTGTATGTAAATATGAACATATTTTTCAAGATTAAGGGGGAAACCTGCATCTTAATGGTGGTAAAGCTACTCTGTAGTAAGGTGACCCCAATTCTAACCCCTTTTTTGTCTCCAGATACTCTGTGGTTTGTTTTACTTCTTTAATGAAGATTATTAGTGTTCTTGGAAAATTTTAGCTCCAGGTAATTTTTCCTTGATATTTAATGTATAACATGTTCAGAGAATTATATTTTGAAAAATTAATTTTTGAATAGATAATTCTATGCTATGGCTGTATTTTAACTTAAGAGTTTAAACTTTTCCTATTTTATCATGAACCAATGGCTGTCTCTTAAGTGTTCAGCATTTTAACTTCGGTCGCAAACCAGAAACTTTTGTTTAATCTTGGCTTACAAATTTAAATTAATTTGAAATCTAAGTGAGAACCAAGAAGGTCTTTTTGAGCAAAATTATAACAAGCAGTGCAGACTAAGTACTGTACTCATTATCCTGGAGGTGGTATGGAAAGCATAATGGAATGCGTTTGAATGAAATGTATGTACACAAAACAAAAAGTTATTTCTGATGTTCGTAAATCTCATAATCTGATTCTTACATTCAGCAATTCTTCTTGTTGCCGAAGATATTGTTACCTTGGCATGTTTAATACAGCATTAAAGCTAGGTCTCATTTGTAACAGACATTTACATCATAGGAATAGTTTGCATCAGAAGAGTAATTGTGCCCATTTTTATTTATTTATTTGATCTTTTTGTTTAGAGTAATTGCAGGACTAAAGTTGCAAAATATCACTCCTTTCAAGCATGGTAAGCAAAGAAGCCAGACCAACTGTACTTGCATTGCATATCAAATTGTCCAATATTTTATATTTTCTTTGGTCTTTTAAATGCTGCTTGTTTCTAGCACATGGGCCTTAGTCTCTCTTGGTTATTTTTCAGTTTGTTTCCCCCCTGGCACTTGGATAAACTTTGCTGTGGAGAACTTTTCTGTAGGTGATTTAGTGTAACAGATTAGGAGCTGGGTGTTTGGTTCATGAGTACATGTACCAGTCTGTTGCGTGGTTTGACCAGCTGAGGAGTCAAAATACTCACCTGCCTCTTACCCAGTGGCAGAAAATGATGGACAACTTGTGAGCAATTGGTTTGTCAGTATTTCCCGAAAACAAGCAGTAAGTGGATTTTGCAAGGCTGATATGACTTCCACATAGTCATTATGAAATTTTACTTAAAATAAAACAAATGTAGCCCAAGATTTCAAAATATAACAACTAGCTTTTGCAGATAAACTTGCCTGGTAAGTCTGGCAAGTGTCAAGGTCTGTGATATTAAAAGTTCAGAAGCAAGCTGTGGAAGTCAGAGGGTACCTTACAGCTTCCATAAATGGTTTTAGTAAAAATCTGTTTCATGTTGTTTGTCTCTATTTGAGATTTAATGAAAAAAAAAAACAAAACCCAAAACTTCTATTATTTTATTTTTCTCTAGGCTACCTTCCTCCCCTGATTTTGTTGTTTGGTGATTTTTAATTTATTTTTTGTGTGTGTGTGGTTTTTTGTTTGGGTTTGTTGTTTTGTTTTTGTTTTTTTCTAACTATGTTCATCAAATTTTACCAAAGGTAGTGTCTGAGGGACCAAATGAATTTAAAATGGGTCCATAAATTACCCCTCCTATCAAAGCATTAGGAAGCTATTCCTGTGAGGAGCCACTGATGGGAACAGATGTATAGTAAAACTTTGTGTCTGTGCACTAAATCCTCGGCCTACATTTTAGCTCGTGCATCTTGAGCAAAGGGATGAGATCAGGTTTTTAATAAAACCAGTTACTTGGTTGTGAGCTCCCGGTGTATTACCAGTCGTTGAGATGGAAGCAATTTAGATTGGAGTATCTTTCCATTCTGGTAGAACTCTCTTAAAGCAATTTAAATTTTGACTTTTGAACAGATGATTAACCAGTCATTAAAATGCAGTATAGACAGGTTTTTTGTTCTAGAGGGTAAAATGGTCAGAGAAGATTTCTGTTTAGGAGCATCTCCTAGTAAAGTGACTTTATGGTGCTTTGTCATGGAAACTTCCATACAAATCGGTAACAGATCCCGTGTGTTTGAGTCTCATCCTCCCCCGAACTAATCACAAACCAAAATAAAATAGCAGTAACCTTTTACCTTTTCTTCTAAAATAAGGAGTACATGGGAGTGACAGAAATCCTGGCTACTGACACTGTTCTTTCTGTTCAGGCAGTTATTGTTGTGCTAGACTTTCATGTTATTAGTTGATGAAAAATGCAAGTAGTGAAAACTTTGTGGCTTCAAGTATACCGTAGATGTGAGTTAACAATCTCTCAGGATAAATCAACTTGTCAAAGTATTAATAGATTCCTAGTACTGGGGTGTGTCTGTGTTTTTTGTGTGCCAGTGTTCAATGATTACTTTGAAACAAGACTTCTTACTGTTTTCTTGCAGATAATGAATACTTTTGGGATGGATATTACGAGCTGGTTATATCTGTGGAAAAATACAGTATGATTAAATAAAATTGTCATGTAACATTTTTTTTTCTGTATCAAAGATTCCAGGAAAAAGCTAATAAAGATTTTTTAATAATTAAATCAGATACTCTTAATACATTTTAGATTTACTGTGGTAACTTTTATTTGCTATGAAAAAAAGACCCCAACAACTAAATCAAGGTACCTCGTGCTGCATTTTTTAAATTTGTATTCCTGTACTTTACAATGAATCTTTGGATCTGTTTTCATCCTTGTAAGAATACAGGATATGCTGTCAATTTTACTAGGAAAAAGAAACATTCTGCAAGGGTTGTAAGATTATTTTCTTACTTTTTTTTCTGTCATACCAGGTTTGTTTCTCTGAACTAAGGTTTCTGAGAATTTTTACTACTTAGCATTATGTAATCTTATCTCTGTCACAGAAGGAGCATAAGCAGCAAGTAGCCCACTTCTTGTGAACAAGCAGGCTAGGTGAAAGGACATGGACAGGTGGTGTGAGCCCCTCTGCACCAGGATAGCCCTGTGTGCTGGTATGAGCCCCAGGCGTTCAAGATTCGGTACTGGTTAAGAGCTAAACCAAACGGGTTTCTGATAACCGTGACCTCTGCTGTATGATGTCCTTTAACCCGGGACCAGGGAAAATCGTCACTTTTAGCCCTGAAGATGGCACGTATTGAAGATCATGTTATTGGTGCATGTAAGCCATTATCTTAACTGTCTTACTGAGCTGGTTAATGCTGTTGACTGTTGTTGAAATGTGAAATGTAGTTACTATTGACTTTGTAAATACCTGCCAGAGATGAAATATAATTATTTTAAATCATTGTAAATAGAGATGTA
>JANHFX010022259.1:11448-36559 GCA_027560015.1 Chloroceryle amazona
GCCCAGGCAGCCAGTCCTTCTGAAAAAACATTTACACCGTCAGTTGATCGCTCTTTATCTAAAACAAAGGTCGTTGATAGCTGGTTGTTTTTGCGCTGAGATGAAGTAATCCTCTGCAACAGCTGTGGTCCATCACACTCTGCGGCATTCCCCGAGCTTCCCATCACATCCCATTTTAGGAGCTTAACGGTAAATCACAGCTATGTGAAATTAACACCCAAAACAAATACAAGGACAACCAAAAATCTCTTCTTCAGCAAACTTTTAGAGAGGTAGGCCTAAAGCATGTAGTTTAACACTAGCCCTGAATAGTTCTAAATAGCACGTGTATTTTGCTACCTTGTATTTTTATGTACTCCTGCATAGTCTATGTAGAAACTAATGCAAACAGAGCCAAATTGAAGCTACTCAGAAACGCTGTGCAGATTCTTGCCGTGCACCAATTTGCCAAGTGCATTAACCTGGACTACTGTTCAGTCCTCTGTAGGATTTTTTTAGTCCTCTGCCCTCCCCTGTCCCGTGCCAGTACTTTAAATCACTGATGATAGGGCTTAGCTGCCTTTTTACCTCGGGTCATCACATAAATTGGTGTTTCCCCAGTCAGTTTCCTAGACCATTTCCCCAGTGAGTCCCCTGAAATGTAGAACCATAAGTTCTCTATTTTTAAAATCAGAAAAGTATGTTTCAAGGACTTGTACTTTAAGTTTTTTTCAGGCAGTTGAGATTCTTGTATTATTTTTCAGAGAACATAAGTCATTGTGGTACAGATAGGAGTCTTCAGTGAATTTTTTAGAATGCTGGAAATAAAAGTGAGAAAACATTATTTTTAATTTTACACAATGTTTACAATTCTTGCTATTCAATATTTTGTATAAAATCAAATACAATATGCAGTATTTTCAAATGAGACACAAATGAGTATTGAACTACTTAATATGAAGCTTTATCTTAAAAATACCTTCAGCAAAATAAACTCCCATTCTGTCAATCCAAGTTAAAAAAATATGAGTAGAAATCTACAATTAAAAAATAATCAGGATGAACAGTACTTATTAGTCAAGAAATTTTAGATCTTGATACTCTGTTTATGCAAGACAGTCTGCAAACCATTTATATAAAAACTGCAGTGCAACAAACTAGTGCACATCACATTTTATTTTTCCACTTTAATACATACCTCTACAAGTCTTACTTGTTTCAAAGCAGCAGCACTTCCTCCATTGTCATAATGGGGCAAAAAGACACAGTCTGGGTTAAGATCTGAGTTATTGATGCTGTAATGGAAGCTAGCAATTTGACCCAAAATACTAACAGCTTTTGAGTATGTTGCATACTTTTGAATAAGAGATCAAGGGAGACTCCATCTGTCATGTATTTGAAAGAGGGGAAAGAATTTCCAAAGAAAAACTCCTAATTGATCACAGCAGGAATAAATTCCTTCGATTGTACAGTGGTGATACAGCTGCCACCACACGTTGCATTTTGGCACAGAATGCTTCACAATTCAAATAAAATTTTAGAAAGCAAGGACTCCCTCACCCATACCCACTCTTCATACTTGTGCTTAAGACAGCTTTGGTATGGTGCAATAAAAACACTCGACAAAGTACTAAACATTTGGAAGAAGAAACTAAGCGATACAATTAGCTGGGACAAATGAGGTAATGAGTTAATGTTCTATATAAGGCTGTTTGGAGACTTCAAATGTAAAATCCCTTTGACATTTATGTGCTTCTCACAAAGATACTGGGTGGCAGAGTATCCTGAAACACATTTATGCCAAACATGCAGTTTTGGTTTAGCTAGAGTTGCTATTTTGTGTGTTTGTGCAATTGCTTTAGGCAAATTTACTTCTGAAGAACCTTAAAATGCTAATGGCTTTGCTGGTTATTTTTAAAAAAGGCAAATTCCACTTTGGAATTTGGAATGGGTGTGAATTAGACTGATTATTTTTAGATTAAAAATGAAGATGCTAAGAGCAGCAGCTCAGCTGAGAAAAAGGCAAAGCCAAAACAATCTTCATTGTTTTGACTGTCACCCTCTCACCACACTGGTTCCATCCTTTCTGCCTTTGAAGACAGAGGGTTTTTTTTTAAAAAAAGATTAAAAATAAAAAAAAAAATTAATCGCTCTATCAGGGTGAATTCAGTCCCTCACTTTTAGGTGCTTTTACTTAGTGGTGAGGGTGACAATGAGAAGGGAAAAAAAAATAAATTATTTGTGGTCTGAGCCTCAATGGTCCTTCATTTTGCACTGTACAAGCCTCTTCTGTTTTCTTTGTAATCCTATTTGCAGTTTTGATTATCCCAACTCACGGATGCTACTTGTAAGCTTACTTGCTTACACGTCACATCCTGCTTCCCCTCTGACTCATGATGCTCTTGCCACAAAATGTTTTCCAGACAATGTGTGGTTATTCACATTGGCATTAAAAAAATCACCAGCCTAACAGAAAGCTTATTAATTTACAAAGACTTAGATTGAAACTAGTCACTGAACCTGACCATTTACATTAATAAAAATTCTCACTCTCGCAGAGGTAAACAGTATCTTTAAAAACTTCAATTTTTCCATTGTTAACATTTCAAATCTCTCATTTTCTTCTACTTTCTACTGTAAGAGTCACTAAATCAGCTGTAGCATATTTAAGGCTATGTGGTAACAGTCCTTATCTGAGGGATATGCAGCTATAAACTTCAGCTGGCAGATCAGGCTAAATCACTGCAAAGAGAGCTTTGAGATTTCATTTGTGAAAAGCTGTAGGGAAAAACTACTGCCAGTGTCTTGTAGTGGATGAAAATTATAGTCTCAGATTCCTCAAAATTCCTCTGTTTGTTTTTTTTTTTAACAGAGGTAAGCTGGAGTTTTTAAGGTGTCAATTTGATGTTAAAAACTATGCTTGCCCTGTGTTCCTCTACCAATCTCAGTTGTGCAGCAAGCTTATTTTCCCTTTTTTGTGTACTGCACTCATTAAGTGTCTGAATGCTAAAAACCAGTGACATCCGTGTGCTACCAAGCATACCAGTAAAACCCAGGCAAAATTGTTACTTTTTAGATCTGGTTTCACCTAAAAGACTTAGAAGATAGCAAAAGAAACAGTGATGACAGACATTTCAATATGACAGTGCTGCTTTAACTGGTACATTGGTTTTCTCTCCCCTTTAAAATAATACCAGATTTAAAGCAATCACAACTGGTTAAAAAAGCCACTGGTTGTGAACAACTAAAAATCTGTTACTATTAAAACCAAGTTAACATGCTGGAGGGAAGGGATGCCATCCAGCGGGGCTTGGCACACTTGAGAGGTGGGCCCATGCTAATCTCCTGAAGTTCAACAAGGCTGAGTGAAAGGTCCTGCACATGGGCTGGGACAATCCCAAGCACAAATACAGGCTGGCTCATGAGTGGGCTGAGAGCGACTCTGTGGTGAAGCACCTAGGGGCACTGGTAGAGGAAAAAGTGAAGACGAGCCAGCAATGTGCAATTGCAGCCCAGAAGGTCTATCACATGGGCTGTATCAGAAGAAGGGGAGGTGATTCTCCCCCTGTATTTTGCTCTGGTGAGGCCCCACTTTGAGTACTGTGTTCAGCTCTGGGCCCCAGAATAATAAAAATATGGGCCTGTTGGAGCTGGTCCAGAAAAGGGCCATAATGATGATCAGGAGGCTTGAGCACCTTCCTATATGAGGACAGGCTGAGAAAGTTGGGGTTGTCTGAAGAAGGCTCCAGGGACACCTTATAGCAGCCTTCCAGTACCTAAACTGGGAAAGGGATTCTCTATCAGGGAGTGTAGTGATAGGATGAGGGGGGACAGATTCAAACTGTAAGAGGGTAGCTTTTTATTAGATAAAAGGAAGAAATTCTGTGAGGGTGGTGAGATACTGGGACAGGTTGCCCAGAGAAGTTGTGGATGTCTTGTCTTTGTGTTCCAAGTCCAGGAAATCTTGAAGACCAGATTGGTCATGAGGCTCTCAGCTACCTGATCTAGTGGAAGGTATCCTTGCCAATGGCAGGGGGGTCAGAACTTGATGATTTTTAAGGACCCTTCCAACACAAACCATTCTATGATTCTGTTCTGTGAAGTTAATTGCTTATAGTTAGTTTTTTTCAAAATAAAGAAACCACACAACCTCTGAAAATAAATCTCTTTAGAGCACAATAGTTACTTTGTGTACTCAGTACTGTGGCTTCATACAAAACTTCATAAAAAGTAAGAAAGAATAGCCAATTAACACAGGAGAGTAAAAATACTGTAAGAATAAAGCTTCTGTGGTTGATTTGCAGTCTCAAGTGGAAACTTGAGCCCAGTCTGAATGGACAACACAGATTTATATATTTAGAAGCTCCCACCAACTTTTCATTTCTGGTTGTCAGCAGCTAAGTGATTGCCATCACAGTTCATACACATGCATCATACATACTAGAAAGCCCTCTTTATAATAGAGAGCTAAGTATTTACACCTGAGTCTGAATGTACACAGATTTTGTTGGTTTTGTTTGAGGAAGTGTTAGCACATTAGGAAGATGTCTGCCAAGCATGGTGACAGTCCATTTTATTCTACAAGTATGGAAGAGATTCTTCTGTTTCACTTTTGATGAAAAATGGAACCAAAGTAATCTTCCTTGAATTGCATCAAGTCCCTTGTAGTCATACTCCTTTATTCCTGAATATCCTCTTCAACACTGGTTGCTTATTTGAAATTTAACGCAATACCGTTCTAGTCCTTGGGATGGCCTGGCTGCTGAAATAAAACATATTTGAAGAAAAAAGTTAAATATGTACTCAGTGTGTATTTCAAGCAAACATTTCCGGTAAGGTAAAATGAGCAAACAATACTTCAAAGAAAGAAACATAAGATAAAAGTTACTGCATTTAAGAACACAGCAGTATTGTTTGTAAAGAAAGATGGACTGGTCTGATCACAGACAGTATGAAGAAAGTTTCCATTTCATACAGAAAAGCAACAGAGGATTCAAAGTACCATAATTTCATTAAGTGCATTTGCTGTAAAACATTCCTTTTCTTTCTCTCCCTCTGAGGTATCAGACTGTAGGAAAAGTAGAAAGAATAGTAAAAAAAAACATTCTTTTTTTAAAGCTAACTTTAGATTACACATAGACAAGTTCTGAAATGCTGCAAGTAATTTTCAGTGTTTGAACAAGGGTGCAGAAGACCACTTTACAATTCCCAGCAAAGCAAAAGCATATGAGATTTTTAAAACATATTCCTCTTTGTTAGTTTTTGTGATATACTTCTCTGGTTAAAAGAAGTAACCATATAGTTTTTATACATTTTCCCCCATACCACCAATGATTTTTTTTACAATACTTGATCTACATTCCCTTAAGCAGCACTACCTGACAAAAATTCCTTCACCACTCAAGATTTCATGTCTAATCAGCTACTTACTATATAGATAATCCTAGTTTTGCTATGGGTGGAAACATGGAAAAGACTTTTATTTGTGTCTTACTACGATTCAGTTGGTTTGCATCTGATGAATGCACCTTGTTAAAACACAAACATCTCGGTAATTGGCAAATTTACAAGGAAGACATCTTAACTGGAGAAACCATGGTGTCCACAGGAAAAGACTGGATAATGCTCTCGTAATGCAATTTCTTGCAGTTCAACAACAGTATTATTTCAATCAGTAGCTATGTCACGTGTCCACCAGTGCTGGTCTTCTGTAGATGGCAGCTGACATCTAGAGATGTTCCCTCAAAGGAAATGCAGTGAATGTTATGGCAAGATTGAAATTTCCTAAATTCTCTTTGCGAAGCCAGAATAGAGGTTTAGCTGTAACTGTCTGCTTCGACTGAAAAATCATTCTGGAGGCATTCTAAGGTAGTGTCTCCAACAGTCTGTAGGATGAAATGGCAAATGAATTACCCATCTCTGCAGATTATACAGTATTAAGATAGGTTGCAAATGTGATTCATCTACACTAAGAATTGACTAAAATGACCTAACGTGTCAACAAAATAGATTAATGTAAACAAACTTCAACACGTTTCCACTAGCACATATCAGACAAGAAAATGAAAGAATAAGGGTACACAGAGAAGGCAACAAGGTCTTGACAAAGACAGATGTCAGTTAGGGCATGATCTCAAGTATGTGATAATTATTCACCTCTCCCCTTCAATACACTTGATCTGGAATAGGTCAGTTAATTTGAAATCTATGAAGCTACAGAGACTTCAAAAAATTACAATAAACTTAAATGAGATGAGGAAGAAAAAAAACCGTGAAGTTTTGCCAAATGCAACTGGAAAAATAAAAGAACACCTACAAGTTTAACAATAAGGTACTGCATTCTAAGTCTGTGAAACTATACAGTTATACCAAAATACCCTTTAGAGGCACTAGCACCCAAATAGCTATCTCAGATGACAAGATAACTAAGAACTCCAGAACTGTGATGTAACTATTTAGGACAAATTTGATTATTGGATCCAAGCATGAAGTAAGTGAAATACTCTGACATCAAAAGTTAGAAGAAAAGAAACAGTATATGGAATGAAATCTTAGAAAATCTATTAAAATATGAAGTAGTTTATGAGGTTGATCAAACTGATCCTTGGTCCTCAGAGTCATAAATCAGGCAATACACCTATAGGATTTCTTTCAAAATAACTGAAATCTGTGAACTTTATTTCAGGGATGTTGTATCCTCCTAAGGCTAGGTATCCACATCTCGCGCAACACAAGGGTCAACTTGGAGGTGTGTTTTCCAGGAACTGAAAATCTCAGTTCAATTACACACGTGTGTGTATACAGCAGCCAAGCATTACAAGGTGCTTAAAACGGGGAGTGACATGAAAAATAAAAACAGCAGACAGAATCCCATCAATTCTGTTTGGGCCAAAACTGACATGATGAAAACAGTAAAAAAATGGAGGACAAACCAAACAGTAAAACCCTGAGAAATATTCCAGATTTTTAGTAAAACATTCATTTCAGGAGAAAGAGATATTTTTTTTTTAACATATTGTTACAGGAATCAAAATATTAACTCATACAGGCACTGCTATAACTTCTCTGAGTGGAATGTACTGCAGTGTACTATTAATGACTGGGTTGCCTCACAAAGTGAATTTTTCATATCACCTTCAAGGTAACAGGATGAGGAAGGGGAAGGAAAAGCTCTGTGGGGAAAAAGCTGCACAAGAACCTGGAATTTTCAGCAATATATAAATCAAGCTACATAACTACTTCCTATGTTATTTGCCACTGTTTACTCTTCCAAACAAAAATAAGTCTCTTCAGCACCTGACAGACTCATTCAAAAGTTTTTTACTATAAGCACAAGACAAATTCTGGTCATTTGTAACCTCTGGAAATTGCTTGGAAATTGTTTTAAGCTACACTCTCAGGCTGATTTTTGATAATGACCCGAAGATCTGCTGTAGAGGACCATGAACACATGCACAGATGAAGAAACATAGTACTTGTATGGCCGTAGGCTTCTGGATCAAAAGGCACTTCCATTCTTGCATAAATCCAAATTTATAATTTCATTAAGCTTTACCAAACAGGTTTGGTTCAGATTATCAGCCATACTCACAGTACAAAATCTCATACCAATATATACATGCACTTTATATATAAACTGTCTCTCCACTACTACAACCTTTCAGTTGTCCATCAAATTCCTTAGTTTTGACTTCATGTACTGACTAATAATTGACTTAATGCTGTGAAGAACTTTAACACCTCTTATTCCAGGCAGAGGTCTTTGAATGGCTTTTTCTTTTGTTGCCAAAATCCCTCACCTTCAGTAATTCTGACTCACATTAGGAATTCTATGAAATTCTCAAAGTTGAAAGACTGAGTAACATAAATAAATAATAAGGTTGTAGATAATCTCAGTACGTGACATAAACAATAAAATTGTTTCTCATTTACCACTGCTAGGAGGAGCTGAATTGTGGCAAAAGCTCCTGTCAGCAACGGACAGGCCAGCTCAAAGTTTGTGCCTAGAGAACAGTTACTGGATCTGTAAAGAGAGTAATTCTCACCTTTTGACACTGTTTTTTCTTGCAGCAGACCTGGTAGTTCTTTTAGTAATGTCTGTACTGTCAGAAATGCTAGGTTCAGAGGTTTTATTTTTCTGAACAGTGGACTGCAGTATTACTCTGGAAAGAGTAGGAAAAAAGAAAGATTATATAACCTGAAAGTTTCTGGGAAAACACTGAAAAGAGGATATTACAGTTGCAGCACAGCTAACAAGTATCAGCTGGCTTTTCACAAATTATTCTAAAAAGCAAACTGTTCTGCCTGAAATATATCCTCCTCTTTATAGCGTACTTGTTGTAATTATGGTAATGCAAGTTATTTTGTTAAGACCACAGCAGGTTTTTTGCCTTGCGTGTTTTCGTTTGTTTTGTTTTGTGTTTTTGTTTTGTTTTTTGTTTTTTCTTGCAAAAAATGAATTAAATTAATGGTCTTAAATTTCCTGCTAGTTTTTTTGGAAAACAAAAAGCTAAGAAGTTGCATTTCAAATTACTGCAGCAAAACAAAATAATAAAATCTGAAGTATGCAACAAAATCAAACATTATTTTCCAGATTCATAAAGAAAGGAATTCAGGAAAAAAACCCAACAACAACAAAGTAATTAAATTTGTGAAGATCAAAATCTAAATCTCCTGGAATTAATCATGAGATATTCCCTTCAAATATAGCAGGCTAGGAAGATCATTGCATATGCTGTCATTTTGCTCTTACAGGGAATTACCACACCACTCTCAAAACTCAGCTTTGTATGCTGGTTGTGCCCAACTGCTTCTCTGGAAGACCCCAGAGCAATAGATTAACTAGTTCTTAAATAGGCAAATAAATCCTAGTGTTGCTTACATCAATTAGAAAGGAATTTCAGACTGTGAAATGCAAACAACTATTTTGAGACACCAACCAACTGTTTTGTATGGAAAACATGTCTTCTGTATTCCTAAATACTTGTAATAAAATTATGATGCTATGGAGACAAAAAGTGACAACTGGCAAATAGTGTCCACATGTGTAGTGCATCATTTTCTGTGTCTATTCCCTAGTTATCCCATCTGTGCAAGACTCCAGCTATAAACTTTACATCATTTTAGAGATTCAAAGCTAAAAGTATCTTATCTATTACTGTTTTTCTGCCCCTACTGTTATTAGACTCTAATTTTCACTGGCTTCAATGAGTCCATCTGTGTCAGCAGATTATATTTGACTGAAAATAAAAACTTTCATGAAGTTGTATAAACTGCAGTCTGGTTGCCTAATACTCTAAGAAACTGTTTCTAAGAAATCCTATATAGGAATGTAAAATGTAACTCTTGGAGCAAAAGTGGAGAGGCATACAAGGGAGAAAACATAAGCATTCTGATACTCGTGTAACATATTAAGCAAAAACAGAAATGGAAAAAAACAAAATGGAAAAAAACCCTTTGCTTTTGTCATTTTTATGTGTGTTTGATACCAGAATTAGAACATGTATCAGAGATAACACAATATCATCTAAAAAGAATTTTTTACAGCAGTAAAACTGATCAGCAGCCTTATCTACCACACAATTTTAGATTGCTTGAAAACAGATGACTACAACACCACAAAGTTCAAGTATTTTAAATTTCTACCTGAACAAGTCTCTCTGAATATTTCAGACTTGCAAAACCTTGTCACTTGATTTGCAAAAGTCCAAATCAAGAAGTCTTCTCTTCCTCACAGGTAAAATACAAGATTGTACTCGCAAGTACTATCAAAATGCGAAGCAAATTCTACTGTAAACACAACACATTCCAAGTTGGAGGAATCAGTTATTCAAGAGACTGACAACAAAAAACAACTACTTTTAACATCTTATCATGTTTCTGTAGACAATGTGAATTCTTCTAACAATCTGTTTTCCTTGCATGCCCAAGGTGAAAAGGTTAAAAACCTAGAAGTTCACTTTGTAATTTCTATTGTGCTTGTAAATCAGTTCTGACAAGTTCTAATATTAAAATTTTAAATTATATTTTCATTGACACAGTTGTCATACAATGTGAAGAAATCTGAGCAGATAAATCTGGACTTTCAACTAAGCTTTAAATATTACACCAGTGGTGAAAAAAAAATTAACACTGTACCTTTAATTTGTGCCACTTAGCAACTTCCAGCACTGAATGGAAAGGGACAAAGCTGGCTTTACCCTATAACATTTAGTCACTGAAATAGAAGCATGGTCAAATCATAGCACATGCTAATTTATTAATGCTTATGATGACAAAAATAGGGAAAAAATTTTGTTTTCTCCTTAAATAAACAAATATAGTGTATCTCTGTATCAAATGCACATAGTGTACATATAAAATAAAGCAAAAGTTATTGGAACATGATCTAATGGTTCCAATCTTTCTCTTACAGGTATCCATTCTTTCCAGACACCAGAAGTTCAGAAAACAGGTCAGTATGCATGGCTTAAACCCATATACTTATCTAATATGAGCTGAAACACTATGAAGTGATAAAATACCATTTTGAACAAAAAAATACTTATCTTTTCAACATATCATAGATATGTCCTTACTTCCCACAGAATTTAATTCTATCTGTTCAAAATGAAGAAAGAAAGAGGTTCCAAATGGGAACGTGACTGAGTTAAAGTCACCATATTTAAGTACACCTTAAAACCAAACCAATGACAACACCATCCTCTTAAGATTGCTAACCAAAGGTTAGGGAGAGAAGTATTTGGCTTATGGGATCACATCAGAGCCAGCTGTGAGCATGGTAGAATCTTTTAACATCATCTGCTCTTCAGCCAACATGTTATTTATATATCTGAGAGGTATAAAACTTCACACGGCTACCCAAGAATAAAGACCAATTGAAAACCCAGTTAACAAAATATCTGCTGAATGACC
Source organism: Chloroceryle amazona (assembly GCA_027560015.1). Taxonomy (NCBI): domain Eukaryota; kingdom Metazoa; phylum Chordata; class Aves; order Coraciiformes; family Cerylidae; genus Chloroceryle; species Chloroceryle amazona. The sequence goes on from JANHFX010022259.1 coordinate 22,342, forward strand.
AAATGCGCATGTTTAAATCAGACTAAAATTCTAGACTTCCAAGGCTGACAGCACCTCAAGGCAAACTACAACTAAACACCCAGAGCTGCCTTTGGGCCTAATAACTGTCAGCTTAGGAACAGCAACAGTGCTATTGGAGCTTTTATTACAATGCAGCTACATTCATGTATAAGGTAAGAAAAGAAAGGACCTTTCATGTATGGAGTTTTAACATGATTAGACTAGCAGGAGGTTCGATAGATAGGTTTTATAATGGACATGAGATGAGGCCTCAGTAGAGGAAATCCCCCCCAGAATCTCAGCACCAAAAAAATAAAAACAATCCTAAACTATATTAAAGAAGTGTAAGAGCTTCAGGACATATATCTTACTGCTTTGTAACTGTTCATGTAAAATAAAATGTCATGCTGTACATGGCAACAACTAACTTCCAGTAACAGCAGCAGAAAGTGCATCTGATGTACACAAAGATTTTCAAACTCAATTTAAAAAAAAAAAAGAAAATGCAGAACATTTCCTGAATAGAGGCTACAGGATGCTGTAATCATGACACTACTATATTAGGTAATCCATATATCATAAAAATTTTTCAACTCCAGTTAATCTGTAATGGAAGCATCACTTGTAGTTCTGAACCTAATGTACTCCTGAAACAACAGATCAGCTTATATACTACTTTCTTAATTAAGCTAATATATTGATCTTTAAACAAATAAAAACCTTCTTAAACAAAACAGTGTTTGTGTGAGTTGCACCGTTTTTTAAATAGTTCACAACTTTTTTTCAACATTTAACTCAGATCATGGTATGGGGATTGGTACGCCACCAGGACACAAAATCCCAAACCACACACACCAATACAAAATTCACAAAAGCTGAAATGCCAGCAAGGTAATATATTGTGGAAAGAAATCAATCCACACAAGAAGCTTTTTTAAAGGAAAAAATATTGAACTATGCTAGGTGGGGATAAGAGTAAGAGAGGTTAAACTGGAGCATGTCTTCTGTGACCTGCAATAGGCTTATTCTTTCCAAGGCTAGCTGCTTTATGAGATCTGTCAAAGGCAATGTTGCATTCTTCCTCATGACCTCACTATTTTTAGCAAAATAAGCCTGAGACCTCTACCACTGTTCCAAGTCACTGACAGGCAACAAGTGACTGATACTTTTCAGTTTACAGGTGTCCAGCCAACAGAACTTCCAGGATAGCCCTGAAAGATTCAAGATCCTGATTGATAATTGGATCTCTTAAAACACGAAGGACACTATCTGAATAAAGGAGAGAATGTTAGTCTAGCTTTAAGAAAAGCTTTAGTGTTTCCTCTTCCTGGACATAAATCAATGTTGTATGACTGTCAATCCTGGGTATGAGGTAGCAGCACCAGTAACCCAATCGCTTGCATCATGACACATCTATCAACATCAAATAGTCTCTTTCCCTCTAGCAAGGGGGATTTTATACAGAACACAGAAAGCTTAAGAGAAAGAAAGTGTATCTGAGTGAAACTGATCTTACAGCACAGGAAAACAAGGGACTGATTGTTTCATTTTTTGAACCTGTGCGTTAAGTTTAGCCTTTATTCTGAGTTTAGAAACCTGAGGCCTGACTTTTGGAAAACACTGAGATAAGAAATACTGCTACATTTGGTCTAAAAGTTTGAAAACAAGCCTCTCATTTAAGTATATTCTTTGATAAAGTTAGGTACTAATGGGAAAAAGAAAAGCTGAAGTGATCTTTGGGTTTTTTTAATTTGTTTGGTTTGGGTTGTTTTGTTTGTTTTGTTTTTTCTCCCAAAAAATAGACTATCTCAGTTAAAGTTAATAGGATAAATAAATTGTCCACAAGTCTCCTAGCTCTCATTCTTTAGTTATCGGGTCACTTTCTTTAGCAGCAGAAAGAATCCCATGATTTTTAAAAGCACACACAAGAAGTGGCAAGGCCAAAGATAAAAAGGATAGAATCACTTAACCTTAATGTTCTGCAAGGATAAAATACTTTTTTCTTACTTAGTACTCTGGTGTAGAACACTTTTTCTGTGCTTTTTTTTCCCTGGTAGCAAGCAAGAATTTCCTTTCTGGGTTTCCTGTCAGTTTTGCATGCTGACCAAGTTTTGTTCAGCCAAAATCTGGAAGTTTTTGATGTAAATATTGCACCTTTTAAGTGGGAGAGAGGCACAGCAATCACTACAGCCACTCTGACAAAAGCGGAATGGAGAACAGAGTGAAAACTGTGCTCAAAGAATTAGTATGTTTTTAATGCTTTACTTAGCTTCACCATCCAAGAAAACCAAAGAAGGGATTTAACTAGTCTCATAAAGCTCAATAAAAAATAGTTGAGAACAGAAGATGAAACCAGAGTGGCTGGGTAAACAGGTGAGCCTTGACTTCATACTGCAACCTGCCTCATCTTCTATTATGTTAAAAGGGGGGAAGTCCCATTTTAGTGCCTCTTACAGCATATAATACTATAACCTCTTAGTAAAAACAAAGATCTACTGACATTTCTAACTAATTCTAATTCCCGGCATTTCACTTGAGTAAAAACATCCCTTGGGAAACTAAGCTCCTTTCCAAGTTCATGAATTCCTAAGTAAAACTGGAGCTAACATCTTCATTTGCAATATGCAAAGGACAGGATCATATTTTAAAGAAGTAGTTTTTCCTTTTTACACATACAGGTTTTTTTTTAATGTAGGTTTGCTTATTTGCAGGAGCATGCAGAGCAGAAAGCCTTCAAAATTACAAATCATCCTAATTACAAAAGCTCTGCACCCTTTTATATTGCAAGCCAGCCATAAAAATCACTCAGTTATTCCAAATAATATATATGAAAATACAATAAAGCCAGAGCAGTGAAATTTAACTCTTGCCACAAAGCCAGTAGGAAACATGATATGAAAACATGCATTTATGAGACATACTAGACAGAAAGTGTGATCTAATTTAGAGAAATGGAATGGGACACTTACACAGTGGCTCTCTCAGGGGGTCCTGATGGTTACTATGTTCTTAAACCATCTAGACAGAATAGCAGGCTGGGCAGAAGGGAGCCACATACAATCCACCAGATGACAATGCTACACAGTGCAGACACCAGCATAGCTAGGAGCCATCTAAAAAAGGGGTTGGAGGAGGGGGAGAAGATGAACAAAAATTCAAAAGCAAAAGCTATTGGTGCATTTTAGCTTGTTTCAACTTCTTCAAACGCATACTGCTCTATCACCTTTGCCAAGCACCTTCTTACTTTCCATGCTTGTTAAAAATCCCTGCAACCATAAATTGCCAAGTATAGTATCCACCTGTTGCTGGAATCAAAGCAAATTTCCTGTAATCCTCACTGAAGTCATCTATGCCAAATAAAGTCTGTATCACTCTTTTGAAAATAGCTGCATGCTGGAGCAGTACATCTCTTATTAACTTCTTGCTGTCATCTCTTAATCAGTTTGATCAGCGTGTGTTCATACATCCTACTTAACAGTCATATGTTTTAATACTAAAACATTAGATCAATGTGAGATCAGTTTGTAGGAGCAAATGATTTATGTAAACAACTAAATGATGGGGTATATTACCTTCCTGTTTTCAAAGGAGCAAATGCTAATTCATAATCCTTTGCTAAAGGTGCAGAATATTGCTAATTAGAACATATACAAAGTATATATTCATCAAAGCATACAGAGTTCATACAATGAACTTAATAAACATTAACAAACATTATACACAAATCCCTTACAACTTAAAAGTAAGCAATGCCTCTAATTGGACTGCAGCTGTCCCAGCTTCTGGTACTTTTATTCTGACTTTATCTTTTTTTTTTTACAATTTCCGTGAAATAAAATTTCATAGAGGATTTAGAACCTTCTTTTTGTTTGTTTGGACAAAATTAATCAATTTCACTACAAGATTAATTATTTTTAACGGTTGTAACTAACAGAAAAGAAGATTGACACCTAGTAGTGAGGACTTCTGATTCATGTAGGGCAGCTAAATACTCCTAGCAGTATCTTGATCTCATAATAGTAACACAAAAAACCTAAGAAGTTATATATTAATTTTTCACCACATTTTTTTCAGTACAAGCTGGAAACCATACAAATAACCTGGAGGAACATGAGCAGAGAAATTCCAACTCCTTGTGTCACAATGCACACAATGAAAAACAACTCTTAAGCTGTAGATCAATTATTTTAATTTTACAGAAGTATAAGCTAACTAGTTTTAATTAGAGCAGTCATGTTGCAGAATGCTTCATGAATGGAATAATATTTTAATAGTTGATAGATTTTCTGCATGTTCAGAAAATTGCTCTGAATAGATTTATTATAATGTCTACATTTACTCTATGGTATATATGAGATCATTCACAGTCTTTATTGCATGACTTAATGCACCTTTTCATAAAAAAAAACCTATGAAGTTGAAACTAAGGCACTGTGTGCCTTAGAAACTAATGTGCAAGGCAGCTGGTTTTTACTATGCTATTTGAGGTAACAGAGGTGATGTTTTCTGGATTTTTTTAATGTCAGTTGGGTACAGGCTTTGTTCTGAATCTCTTGTTTTTTAATACAAATGCTTTTATAAATGATGAGCATGAACACAAGAATATCTTTTAAAACAAAAGCAGAATTCATACATAGCAATGTGTGAGGCTTTCCTAAGACATATTTCTTTACCTTCAGCACATTCTTACTACATGCCTCTCACTTTTTCTAAAATTCTGGTGACACTGTTTGGTATTAAAAAGAAGTAAAAAGAAAAAAAGGCCAGCAGGTAGCAGCACTACCTACAGAAAGACAGTATGCAAAAGCCAAGTTGCCCTTGGTCTTCGACTCTGCTGCTGTGTTAACTTGCACATAACTGAGAGCCAGGGGTCACCATTCCTTTTCCAGCAATCAAATGAGATCCAGATATGTCTTCCAAGTCTTGCATTCTGTTGTAGTTTATTTATGCTGCCCTGGCAGGGTGGTTGGACTTGATCTCCAGAGGTCCAGTCCAACCCCTACCATTTTATGATTTAAGGGTAGACAAAAAGTTTATCTATGTACACTTGCTACAAGCTACAACAGGTGCAAAGGTGACTACAAACTTTCTTTCACATGTGCTGTTTCAGCACTTGTTGAAAATAAAGAGGCTGGCATAACAGGTTCCTTGACAGAAATATATTACTTGTGAATTTATTCACTGAATTAGTGCTACTTTCTGCCTTCCAGATCTACCAGCCATTATCCCAAAGCCCACAGGATTTAGGGAAAGTTCCTCTCCAAAGCAGAGAAATTAGATGAAGCTAAAAATTCTTCTTTCAACTCTCTTCCTAGGGAGTTGACTTTACTCCAAAAAACAGCATGCACTTCATTTCAGCCAATCAAACACCATCACATGGTGTCATATTCTTCCACTTCTATACTACCACAGGAAAGCCAAGAGAAAGCTTGTCAACACACTAAAATTAAAGCATTCAGAAATACTATGGGAGCTCATAAAGCGGAGACTGAAGGAATCAAAAACAACACATAAAAAGATAAATTCAGTAATGCAGTCTTCAACCAAGTTCTCCTGTCTCCTTAGCACTCACCAAGCCTTCAGAGAAATGATGAATATCACACTTGTTTTAAATGAATAAAAGCAACAAACCTTTTTGATCAAAAGGAAGCATGCATAAATAACAGGATAAAAGTATTTCTGGCATTTATACATTCAGAAACTGACTTACGTTAGTGGAGATGAAGTTGGAGCTTTTGCCTGCCTTCTACTTTTCAGAGCACGAAGCTTATCACCTTGTGTTACACAGTTTGTTTCATCTTCATCACTGTACTGGATAAGTGGAGGAGAGGACGGGATAAATCAAGACTAAAATATAGATACTTAGACATTTAAGAATGAATCTTACCTTAAATCCTAAAGTTAGATTTATACCAACAGGAAAGTTTGCCAGCATAATATCAGAGTAAATTCACTTGCCTAAATACAATTCTGTTCTCTCCAGTTTTCTGTCTGCTGCTTTTAAATGTGTAACCATTAAGTGGTGTCATGAATTACATGCATCAAAATGTTGTTCACCTTTAAAACAGCAGAAACATAAAATCTTTGCTTAGGTATAGTACAATCTTCAGTTAGGTACAGCATTTCCCTTCTTCACTCACCTTCTTAAGACAGTGGCACCATTTTTTAAAAGGCAGAATCAAAAATTATTGTAGAAGTTGCAATTACTTAGAAATTAAAAAGTGTAAAAAACATTTCATCCCTTTCCTAGAAATACAGACAATGAAGCAAAAGATGACTGCAACAAAATGAGTTGTTTTGATTACAAATTATGAGTATTTTTTTTGTGTTCTAATATTTATCTAACTACTAAAGATGAAAGTATGATTCGGATGATCCTACTTCACTTCTGCTCTGCACTTTTCATACTTGCTGTCAGTACCTTTCCCTGCCCACCATCCCTTGATACAAAAGGGCAAACAGAAATATAATCTGATAAACATAGTTTTAGTGTACCTACAGAACCTGTTCAGAACCTGAGAAATTCTCAGTAGCAGTTACAAGGGCACAATATTCACATTGTTACCAGTTCAATGTCTTTTCGGATGGTTCTCCTGTTTGTTGTGTCATTAATTGAAATATCATCTACTCCTGACAGAATTCTTGTTACAGCAATTTTATGTCTTCCTTTCAACTTTGCACGGAAAATATCTCCTTCTGTCCAAAGTTCTGCCTGTTTGCTATCATAACATGGAAAAAAAAAGCCCAAAACACAACAAATTAACACCAAGTATTATTAAGTGTATAATAAAAGAAGTAGTAAAAACCTCTAGATCTATTTTTGAAATAGTTTATAGTCAATCTACTTACTCCATCAGGAAGTGTTGTTGTGGTCCAATCACCGAACCAGGTCTATTTATTCTAATCCAGGCAATAGCCTCAGCAGCTGTCATCCGATAATGCTTCATAATATAACAGGCAATCAGTGTGCCAGTTCGCCCAAGACCAGCTGTGTAAGATAAAAAAATGGCTTCTTCTATATAACTCAGTTTCATGTGGAATCTGCTGTAGCTACAGACATTGTTATTTGGACTAACAGTTACTCGCCTAGTTTATTAAACCTGTAACTCATCAAACTTGGTAAGTGCCAACTTATCTTCTGAAATTTTTTTTCCATATACAAGGTTACTAACAGATTGTTCACATTTTTTTGAGTGAGGTAACCTTCCAAAGCCAGTGACCTTACAAAAATCTGTAAGTCTATCTTTCTTTACATATCTATCTATGAATATGCATATGTGTATGAGAATGACTTTAGGAATGGGGTAAAAACAGCTGGCTTTTTTCCAAAATTTTCAAAGCACCTTCTTGCAAATTGATCATACATTGCACTCAGGTCAGTTACTCTTCCAATCCTTCCTCTAACTAATCACTTACTTTAGTTCCCAAGGAAAAGGCAAATTTTGCAGTAAGCAGATCTCGGTACTAGACAGCACAGGCAAACAGTATTCCAGAATGAAGAAGCTTCTTTCTTTGCAATGCACCCACTTCTATTTACCTTGGGAAGCATGAGAAGGAAAGGAGGACAGCTCCAGCTACATGCCTCCTCTCCTTGATCTCTTGCTGTGAATGTCAAACCAAGCATCACCTTCTCTCATTTAACAAACAACTGATGAATACCAATGTAAAAATCTTCAGTGTAGACCAATTGCCAAAAGACAACCATACTTCCCATGTTTTGCCCAGTTTTAAGAACAGGCTTCAGGCTACTCTTCTCAAGCAGTCTGAGGAACATAACGTAGGTTAGACACCATTGGTATGACAAATGTTAAAGAACATCTTAATTTGAATGAAAACAAAGCACTTGTACCACTGATAATATTCACGTGTAGTCAGTTAGGTGATATGCCCAAATTTATCACCTCAGAAGAGAGTAAAAGTATGCACTTGCTTCTCAACAGTCAAGATGCTGTTTTTACCAGTGCTTCCACTTCACAATATAATCCTGCTAAACATGCAGCAGCTTGGAGAATAGGAGACTCAGCGGGGACCTTGTCGCTCTCTACAACTACCTGAAGGGAAGCTGTAGTCAGGTGGGGGCCGGGCTCTTCTCCCAGGCAACTGGTGACAGGAGGAGAAGGTCTGGCCTGAAGCTGTGCCAAGGGAGGTTTAGGTTGGATCCTAGGAAGCACTTCCTCACAGAAAGGGTGATAGAACACTGGAATGGACTGCCCAGGGAGGTGGTGGAGTCACCATCTCTGGAGGTGTTTAAGGAAAGATTGGATGTAGCACTTAGTGACATGGTCTAGCTGATGTCACAGTGCTGGGTCATAGGCTGTACTTGATGATCTTGGAGATTTATTCCAGACTAAGAAATCTGGTGATTCTGTGAAAAGGATGGCAGATCCAGGAATGAAAATGCAGTCCTTGCAGGTCCCATATAAGTGTGTTAACACCTTTCTCCTTCAATTACAGCATTATCAGGTACTAGTGAGGAAAAGTTTGTGGAGAACAAACATCTGATAGACTATCAAAGATAGTTTGGGAAGGGAAACATAGTTCTCCTAGAACCATAGAAAACTCTATAACCAGCTGCACTGGACATGCTCTGAATATCTGTTTCTTGGCAGACTAACCCTGGAGGAACAGATGATACTCAGAGCATGCCCCGTGCAACACGTATAAAAGGTTTCCGAGAGATAAAGATTTCTGTGGTTTTGGAAGAACATGTACTTTATGAGGAATCTCCTCAAAAAGCTGGACTTACTTTCAAAAGCTTACAACTTGGAACATAAACCCATGCATTTTCAGAAAGACCTATAAACCTCACCAGGGCTCCAAATTTCTACTCAAAAGGATCCTTTGAAAGTGCCAACACTTTCTAGCAGATAGAGCTCTTAATACTGGCAAGCTCACTTTCCCAGGCCTCATTCTTGGAAAGAGCTAGGAACATTTTTCTGGAACTTAAAAAAATTAGATGATGAAGTGCAGAACAGAAGCGCAGGAAGAATTTGTATGGAAAAGCTGCAGTTTGGCAGAGATATTAATAACTTGATACGATGGAATTATAATGTAAAATACCTCAGGAACTGTAACTGTAAGGATCAGTTGTAATACAAATTATTTTTACACTATACCTTTGCAATGAACGGCTATAACACCTTCAGAATTTTCACAAATATTTAGAAATGTTTTAACTATACTATCACTAGGTGTGCTTCCATCAGCAAAAAAGAGGTCAAAATGCTCAAATCCAGCTTCTGTAAATCGCTTGGCATCATACAGCTTTCTGTTGAGGCGTATTATTGTGGTGACCTTATGTTTCCTGAAGTATGGGAAATAAGCCTCCGGAGCATGGTGGGGATAGCCTATTTGAAGAAAAGAAGAAAAAAAAAAAAAACAGAAGAGAGTAAGTCTCAAACTGCAGAAATAAACATGGACTCAAAAACAAGAGATGAAAACACCTTCAAAACAGAACTTATATTCAACATAAAGAAACAGACTAACTGAAAATGGAATTTTAACATAATCACCTAGGTCAGATACAATGAAACCAAGCATTAAAATTTTACTGCCAGAGTTCTTATAAAAGAAAAAGAGCCAAGGAAAAAACACACTGTTTGAGGAACAATTTTTAAAGCTTGCTCTTACTGGTAACAATCAACTAAGAAAGCAGTGGGTTTGTGTCCCCCACCTCCTTTTTTAAGCATACCATTTTCAATTTTACTTCTTGAATGAGGTCCACTGAAGGCAATGAATTTGTTTGGTATTATCCAGTTAAAATCTCCATTTTCTGCTCTCTGTCAAGAGAAAATGCTTGGTTTATCATTATCCCTGTATTTTCAGGCTTTTCCTTACTGTTTCAAAATACATGATAGATAAAAGCGATGTACAGTTTTTGCCAAAGGAAGTTGTTAGTTGCCTGCTTTCTGTTCCACTGGGAGGATGCCAATGCCAGATGCTCTCAACCTCACGTTTCTTGCCTGTGTTCTCTTTCTAAATGAGAGTTTTAGAACACAACTGAAGCCCTTCAGAAGGGCGCCTTGCAATGTTTTAGAGTTTTGTGAATGATGACCTTGGCCTTATCTCTGTTCACAATTTAAATCATTAATTCTTAAGACTTTTACAAACAATTTTTTTTTTACAGATAATTGTCAGTTTTGCATTTCTGAGACTGCATATAGACAACAGTTGCACTCCATTGTCACATTTGTTTCCCACGCCCCAGAGTGAACTTTATAGGCTTGGAGTTTGCTAGCCCTGTTTCCTTCTTTACCTCAAAGAGTGTTACTATACCTTTGCGATGTGTTCACTGATATATACTTTATCTGCTCTCCATAATCAGTTAGACTTGGACTTGTATGCACTCAAGTATCTCCTCAAGACTGCTCAAGAATATGCATGACCTCTAAAAGATGGGCATATTCTCATTCCCTGACCATCTTTCAGGGCTTTAATAATAACAGAAAAAAACATTTCCTTCCATTTTGATTTCTGCTTCTCCCCCATGTTTGAGTCTGACTATGCTTAATTCTGAATTTTAATATTCCCCCTCTGACAACACCTTTGATAGAACCTAATACTAAAAAAAAAAGCACATATTATAAACAATCATCCTAGCATTAGTAATAGCAAACTAATGAGAAGAGTGATACTGAACACTTACTTCATAATGCTCATATTCATTTACATCAAATGTATTGAAATCCAGGAAACCATACTGCAAAGCCTGAAATTCAGAATACAGCTTTTAACAAAGACAACACCTTTTCAATGAGGACAGCCTATCAATCTTTTTTTTTTAATTTATTTTAGGTTACTGAAAGCCCCTTAATACTTGTTCTACTCTTTCAGAGTGTTTTCTTCATATATTAATATATTTGAAAAAATACAGATTAACTCAATCTTGGTTCAAGAGAGATTTGTAAATGTTAATATAAGTGAAGTTAGACAACCAATTCTGTTTTCAGTGAATTATTACAACATTCCAGACTACAGAAGCATTCAGTCTTTTTGTTACTGCTAGGTGTACAAAATCAAAAAGAGAAAAATAACTAGCAAAAATTATCTATTGAAATTATGACTATGCAGTCTAAAGTCTGCATTCAAGGATTGCAAATATTTTTGCGTATGAATGCTATTCGCTCTGATCATGATGCTAATGTCTTTACTGATTTTTGTTTACTGACACACAGTCCTAAACAGACACTAGTGTGGTCTCCGATGTCACACAAATACCCACAACCATTATATATAATAATGTATAAAAAAAATGTAAATATTTGGATAACTGGCAGTTTACCCACTTGTTAAGTCAGGAAGCACAAACACAGATTTTCTCCTGTCTCCAGGTATTTGAAATACTACATTAAAATCTCCTCTTTCACTGCATAATATTCTGTAGTTTTCCTGGATATTCATCAGTACTAAGAAGAATAGCAATTCAGCACTCTTGGCATACAAGCAGCCAGTGTCAAAACATCCAAAACAGCTGAAAAATCGCAAATGTGCAAGAATCTGGCTTAATCAGTAAAAACACCAGCATTTGGCAGAGATACACATAATACAGAAGGCAGTAGTAAGGTGGAGAGATGAAAAATTCCTCATCTCACTGCTCATGCAGACTAAAAAGAATGCATATAAATGCCCTTGTCCTTCAATGCCACGTTACTTTGCTACTGTATGCAGTAAAACACTAGGGTATGATAATTTGTAGTCAAAAAAAGCACATGCCTCCTAACATTTTTCTATTTGAATTCCTAAAACAAAACTTGAAGTCATTAGCACATGCTGCAAATGCTTGGAAAGTGTCACTAACCAATTCAAAATGACATTCAAGGCTATATTGAGCCTAAAATGTAGCACTGTGGGGCATATAATAAACCTATCACACAACTCATAGAGATTAGAGGTGGGAATTACTGTACTGAAAGATTATGTAAATAAAACTGGGAACTCCTTTAAAATCTTCACTACTTGATTACATAAGATATTGGTCGACTTCTGTGAATGCTCTAAGTTTTGTTAGAATGCATAATATATAAGACAGGCAACAATCCAGAGAAATTGCTACTGCACAGCTCTAATTGGATCCTAGCTTCCTAAGATGCCTTTTTCTGCTGGGTAATATTTATATGACTTTTTGCAATATGAAAAATATTTTTTACTTACCTTGTTTATTGCACTAAAACAGTCCAGCAATGTCAGATGAAAACTGCAAGTACCAAAGGAAGCATCCCTATAAGATACAATAACCAAAATGGTAAAGTTATCCAAAATATCCCATTTTAATCCAAGTGAAAGCAATTGAAAATATTTCACTAAATCACCTTTAAAAAACTGCTTCAAGATATCCTTTAAAAAATTGCTTCAATATACTTACTATTATAGTGAAATAATTACATCAAATTGTTACTTCATTTCCCTCACATTGCATCTTGCAATAATGACAAAACATAAATTAAGTTATGTTAGCAGGTGATCCAAGAGAAAGATTAGTTCCATTATAATTTTGGTAAAGCTGACATGTTCAACCTCTAACACAAACACTGAAACTGGCATGTTTCTGTGTTCACCTCAGAGAAGAACAGACAACACAAACTCCTCATGGCAAAAGCTAATGCCTAAATTAGTAGCATATTCTAACATACACTCCTAGAATATTTTATTCTGAAGTACACTTTCAAAAAAGTCAAATGTTAATGCACTGCAAATTTTTTTCTTCAAATTCCATTTAATAGAAAAAAAAGATGCTGTGCACATGCATTCTATGAATATGTGAACAGCATTTCCGCACCAAAACTGTCAAGATACACATTTGTGTAAATTTATTAAAAGGCTGTCCTTAAGATGCCTGAAATAGTTTATACTTAAATGAGAAGAGAAGCTCATTTTCATTAAACCCCCATCTTTCAACTAAAATTTAAAAAATTCTGTTGATCCAAGAATGACATAGTTTTAGTATGTTACTATTACTAGATTCCATAAGCAATGCAGAGTAAGCATTCTACAAGAATGCTACAGTCATCAAAAGTATCTTTAAACTGCATATCTATCAAAGACTATTGTCTTGGCAGAACACCTTCTTGAGACCATGCAGCTCGTATCAGTAGAGAATCATTAAAATTTCAAAACAGTAAAAAATCTATCATTCAATTTTCAACTGAGAGGAGGAAGAACTTCTGAAGACCTGGATGTCTGCCTCTATAATTTGTCTGTATCCTTTTCTCTAATCAGTGTGACAGGGGTGGGACCTAAAAAAAAGACCACAGCAGGAGAAGGAAGTAACAGAACTCCATTCATGTAAAAGAGACATCAGGTGAAGGTGACATAGCAGTGAGTGTCTGCTAGGACACCTGAACGGGAAGAACAAGATATTAGGTCCTCTACAGACAGGTAAGAGCAGCCTCACATTTGCAGGCCCTGGTCCTAATGGGAAACTTCAACCTTTTGTATGTCTGTTGGAGGGACGACAAATCAGGACATAAGCAACTTCCTCCTCCAAGTGATATGGAAGCCTACTAGGAACAGTGTTTTGCTGGACCTCATATTCACCAACATAGAGGTGCTCATTGAGGATTCTAAAGTCAAAGGCAGTGGCTATGAGATGGTGAAGTTCAGGATCCTGAGGTCAAGGAAGAAGGTGAAAAGGAAGCTGACAACCCTGGACTGTAGGAGAGCAGGCTTTGGCCTGTTCAAAGATCTACTTGGAAGAGTCTTATGGAGTTAAGTCCCTGGAGGAAAGAGGGGCCCAAGAAATCAGGTCCATTCCCTTCAAGCTTAAGAGCAGTTTGTCCTAATGTTCTGTGAGACAGAGACCAGTGAGACAAAGTCCCTCCCACAGTGAATGAGGACAAGGTTTGTGAATACCTGTGGAACCTTAATACACACAAATCCACGGGACCTGATGAGGTACATCCCAGAGTACTGAAGGAATGGACCAGTGCAGTTGCCAAGCCACTGTCCATAACATTTGAAAAGTCTGGCAGTTGGGTGAGGTCCCTAGTGACTGAAAGAAAGGACATCACACCCATTTTTAAAAAGGGTAGTAAGGAGGACCCTGGGAACTACTGACCTGTCAGCCTCACCTCTGTCCCTGGAATGATCATGGAACAGATCCTCCTGGAAGATATGCTAAGGCACATGGAGGACCAGGAGGTGACCCAACCTGATCTCCTTTTACGATCACGTGACCCACCTGCTGGATGAGGGGAGGGCTGTGGATGTGGTCTATCTGGAC
>JANHFX010022259.1:37191-59017 GCA_027560015.1 Chloroceryle amazona
ATGACGCCCCTGTACTTGGCACTTGTGAGGCAACACCTCGAGTACCAAGTCCAGTTCTGGGTGCCACAGTGTAAGAAAGACATTAAGATGCCAGACCAGGTCCAGAGAAGGGCAATGAAGCTGGTGAGGAGTCTGGAGAACATCTTATGAGGAGCAACTGAGGCAACTGGGATTATTAGTCTGGAGGACAGAAGGCTGAGGGGAGACCCTATTGCTCTCTGCAACTACCTGAAAGGAGGTTTCAGTGAAGTGGGCGTTGGTCTCTTCTCTCAAGTAACAATTGATAGGACAGGAGGAAATTGGATTAAGTTGTGCCAGGGGAGGTTTAGACTCTCTATCAGGAAAAAAATTTATGCTGAAAGAGTGGTGAGGCATTGGAACAGGTTGCCTAGGGAACTGGTGGAGTCACCATCCCTGGAGGTGTTAAAAAAATGTGTAGATGTGGCACTTTGGGACATGGCTTAATTGTCATGGTAGTGTTGGGTTGATAGTTGGACTTTATCATCTTAGAGGTCTTTTTGAACCTTGATGATTCTATGATTCTGTAACTAGAGGAACAAAGTCCAGACCAACAGCTCAGCTGATCATTAATCTAAATTCCTTTATTTGCACCAGGTTTAGCTGCACTAGTAAACTCAAGAAAATGGTAAAGTCAGAAGTCAGCTCTCCATCAGTCTTACTATATAACACATCTCTGCATTTCTTTCAGTAGTGCTGTTGAAGTAATGGTGGGCAGGGTGTATGACCTGAGTGAAAGGCCACTATTTCCATTACCCACATACACCTTTATGATACTTAGAAACAAATATTACAGTCTTCCTAATTAGCATTTTCTTAATCTTCTGGGAATATAAACCCAGAATTTACAAGTGAGAAATGGGACGATGGAAGTATGTGAGTAAAGTCAAGTGCTACGACACCATTATACTGT
Source organism: Chloroceryle amazona (assembly GCA_027560015.1). Taxonomy (NCBI): domain Eukaryota; kingdom Metazoa; phylum Chordata; class Aves; order Coraciiformes; family Cerylidae; genus Chloroceryle; species Chloroceryle amazona. The sequence continues at coordinate 38,123 of JANHFX010022259.1, forward strand.
GGTGGTGGCAGGGGGGAAGTAACAGAAATTCAAATCATTGAAAGCCCATCTCTTGGCAAGAGAGCTAGAAAACACCAACAAGCAAGGACTGAGTTCGTCACCCCATAACACTGTATTTGGACAATAAACTTGCCTCCTAAAAAATTTTTTTGGGAATTCTTCTCTGCATATTGTGGCAGCTAACAGAACATTAGTTTAGTCCAACTTCCAGAAACTCATTTTGAAGAAACGAAGAACTTGTTCCTCTACATGATGGCTCAACTTTATTTGCTACATTAACAGTGCAGTGTATACCACAAAGAGAAGTCTGTGGTCTGAAACAGCTAGGACTACAGACCCTTGGGGTCAAGCAACCCAGAGGCAATGGTTTTACACATTTCCTCATTAGTAAAAAGAAATACTTTAAAGTTACACTAGAGGTATCATATGAGGTTAGTTGCATTCTTTACGCACAAAACAGTAGTGGGTTGCTGCTTACATTTGACAAGTGTGAAAAATGGAGCACTACAAGTATTACAAGCCATTTGTGATGAATGACAGATATTTTGATACATTAAACTATCAACTACTGGCACAAAGCTGGACTGCCAAGTTGATCAAAAAGCTCAAGAAGAGTGCATACAAAGCAGAGTGGCTCCTTCACCTTCTGTCAGTACACTTCAGTGGCAGCTATGAACACCCCTGTTCAACAGTCTGCACTTAAAATTCAGGCAGCAAATTCGTCATGCATTAAAACTTCAGCAAATCTACCCTGAAAATTAATACAGATAAATGTTACATTCTTCTTCAAAGTATCAAGGTACACAAAGTTCTAACCACCTGTTATTTACCTGAAAGGAAGATAGGAAACACTTCCAGCCAATAAAAGCCTGTACACATCTTCTGGGGATTCCCTCAGGTGTATTATCTGTTTTTGTGGAAAAAGAGGTAAAAGAAAGTAAAAATATTATTTCAAGATTGCTACTGAAGACTTCAAGTCACTTGTTTACTACAGGAGGAATAATTAATTACCACAGAGCTCAAAAATGCTGGGAAGAAGTGTCATCAAGAACAAATGTATGCAGCATGCAACAGTAAATGTAACATAAACAATATAAAATACTGGTCAACCTAGATTAATTTTTTAATTTTTTCTTTTTAATTCATATGATTTGTGCCGGAGTTGTTCAACAACAGGCTAAAGTGAAAAAGATTCTGCCATCTGGATTCTTCCATGTTCCTACTGCAACTCTGCTGGACAAGTTTGTAGATTTTATTTTTTTTTTTAATTAAGCTTTTAAGATGTAAATCAAAACACAAAATCCAACGGAGATATCAGCAAACGTATGAAGAATCACGTGGTCTACAAAACAGTGTGTACACTAAGGAGACAAGATTAAAACAGTAATTCATGTATGTTTTTATTTTCCTACAGCAATATGTTTGCACTACTCCAACTCCTGTACTTCCTCCTTTGCACTGGTGAGGCAGTATCCAGCAACTAAATCCAGGTGCCATAAAGGAAAAAAAAAAAAAGTCTATAACTTCAGAAGCAAAATCTTAAGAACAGATTGAAGCAACATACTTGATGCACTACATATCAAAAACTTTCTACTATCAAAACCACTCAGAGAATAATTCACAAAGGACCAACTGACAACAAATATCCATATGGTCTTCCATCATCACGACATGCTTGATGCCCCTTGGATAGCTCTAACACTAAGGTCTCCTTAAAGAATACCACAGAACTCCTCTCCTCCTTTATGCAAATCAGGTCTTCCAATACTATCAAAGATCATCCCCAGCATGGCCAGGAGATAAAAACTGTTAACAAGCTGTCATTAACAGGTCAATATTCAGTAATTTCAAGTAAATACTTTTTCTTTAAAACTGCATTAACTAGGTTTTAACGCACTACAAAAAGGCTTTGTTGCCTTTTTTTAATTAATGTTCAGTAAAATTATTTATATTTCTTATATTAGTGACCTTCTTCCTTAGAATTTTTTTTGAAAGTAAGACTCCTAATGAGCATTAATTAAACATACTCCAAAAATCTACGTGTGACATTTTTGCTTTTGACATTTTTTTTTTCTGGCACTGCCTTTCAAGTTCCTCTGATGCTGCTGCAAAGCCAGTTTGAACAAATGGCTTAATATACCTTCAACATCCTCTCTCCACACACCCACACATGCATTCTTGTGAGGTGAAAATGGGAGGTGGAACAGATTGTTGCTTAAAAAAACCCAACAAAACAACAACAAAAAAGCACCTCATCTTGAAACACATCCTGGGCAGATAGCTAGAACATACATGGAAACAGGTGACGCCTTTTATTTTTCTTCTGATTCAATTACTGTGTTAAATATTTGCTGAGTATTCTTCCTTTGCAATTAGCAAATGTCTTGTTTAAGTAGTTTAGGTGAGTAATTAAAACTGCACATTTTGTGTGTGTGCTTTCACTGGGGATGGATAAGTGATTTCTGCATTTATATCTGCAGGCATATACCCAGAATAGAAAAGACACTTAAAAAGCCCCCAAAATGTCATTGAATAGCTGCTCTCCAGATGACAGAGTTCACTTTCTGTTCTGCAGGCATATTCATTGCCTGAAACTGGATATAAAGGTTATGTTCTGAGAAATTTCAAGTTTTGTGCTTTGATACAGTCATACTTGGCATCTTGCCGCACAGTGAACAGATTTCTAGCAACCATATAAATCTAGCACTACTTGCTTATCAGAAAAAGAGCTGTGCTTCAGAAGAACTTACAAACCAGAATCATGATATGGCATTAGCAAACAGAATGCAATGAAACAGCAGAAATGGTTTGTAGCCAGAATTGAATCACTTGGAATAAACTTGGGATTCAGTGCTGTAAGGCTGGGTAATGTACAGAAAGTACTACTGGTTCAACAGGCAAATAGAAATGCAGGTAATACTAGCTAATCCTGTAAGCACAGGTAGATCAGAAAGGCCAAGGATTTCTCCCATATCTCAGCTGAGCTTTTACCAGCTTCTTAAAGAAAACAAGTTTCAACACAGAAGCATTTGTTTGCAAGCATTACAGCAGCATGAGGCAAGTTTTTTCCATAACGTGAAGTGTTGGATTAAAATAAGTCTAAATAATGTTACAATAACCTGAAATATGTTAGTTCTTGAGCACAGATACAACTTCTGAAATTACAATACCAGTGAAGTTGACAGAAACACTATTTTAGCATACAGGCATGTATATGTATGGACTTTCCTCAACATAGCTATATGAACACTTTAAAAAGCCAACCTGATTTTGCCACAAAAATCCAGTATCTACCATCACATAGTACGTACAATAGGCACACTGCAAGAAGATGGCATTTTTCAGTGTGGAGAAGCTCCTAAGCAAAATACATGGTACTTCCTGTACAACTGAAGGAATATACAACAGAAGAAGGAATCTCTTTGAGTTGGATTTCTCAGAATTTTCTGAAGCAAAGAGAGATCCTGCTACACTTCAGCTGTGACACTACTACACACACAAGACAGAACACGTGAACAGCTGCAGAGAGCAGCTGATAACATAGTCAGATGGTGTTCTCAGTGAAAAAATGGCTAACAAAAAAACTATTAGGTTATTTTGAGGATATCTGAACAGGTGCAATGGCATGGAGTACTTTGAAAGGGAAAGAACGGCATTCAGTTTCTACACAGAAAGGGAAAGACCATAAACAGACACTTACTGCATAAGAAAAGTATCCTGGCAGTAACACAACACAAGAAGCTGTGACAGTCAAAGTGGAGACAGGATCAGTTTCTGTCACAGCTTTAGACGGTAAAAGAGCACCCAGCTAGAAATGTAAGCACAAGGCTGCAGGCTGAAGATGGGTGAGACTGGGTTCAGGTCGTGGGTGAACTAAATTTCAGATATGAAAATAGGTAAGACTGAAAGAGTGAGGGAAGGACCAGCAAAGCCCAGGGCAACAAGAGATGTCAAGGCAGCAGAGGCCACACCTGCATTAGGAAGTAGTCTGCACCAGCAGAAATGCATCTGTAGACTAAGCGGAAGTACTGAAGATCTGACATCAGCACTATATACTTCCAGAAGCTTTTAACATCAACAGCTGTTTCTGCTCTGGCTCTCTGGACTGAAGACCGACTACCTGTTGGAATTGCTCCTAGACTGCTCTGTGAAGTGAACCAAAATGCAGTGAGAAGTGTTTAAGGAAAGATTCACTTAAAAAACACACTCCTGACACAAAATGAAACTGTTATATAGTTATATATACATATAACTATATATCTAACTGCATGAAATACTGTTTCTGACCACGAGGAGGCCACTAAAACCTTAAAGATGAACAATTTCATTGGAGTTATGTGGGTCAACAAAGGTCTACAGAAAGCTAGTAAATGAGAGAGAAAGTAAGTGATCAGAGAGACCTGCAGAAGACAGAACTGCTGAAAGAAATACCTTCTAAGGCAGTAAGCAGAACTGAAATTTCAGAAAAGAAGAAAATGGAAATGTTGACCTGATGAATAGCAAAACCAAAGATTTATTAGTAAATTCATAAGGTGTCTACTGAGAGGAGGGGAAATGGGAAAAGACATGACCTCGAGAAATCAAAATATGTAACAGCTCAAACAAGTTTGTCAGATGCTGACTGTCAGTTATATTTCTGCTGTGATGACAGAAAACTTTCACAAATAAATTTGGGGTTTTTTAAGTTAAGGACAATAAATCAACCAACAAGAAGAGCTTTTAAAATATGAAAAATGCTAAGATAAATTTCAAGCAATTATATTAATTGTTCCTTAGCAGAAGCAGGATTTTTCTGGGATAGTTTTTGTCTGTTCTTATATATAGAAGTGGAGAAAAGTCTATCAGAATCTTACACTGATTTCCCAAGGGGCTCCCTTCTTGCAGGTCAGGCAAATATTAAAAAAACCCAAACAAACTGCTTTTTAAAAAAGTTAAGAAAATTCAGCAGACCTGAAATAAATCATCAAGTACAGTTGAATCAGTTTTAGAATCTTCCTACAATCCTATTCAAGTGTAGATAGGTGTACATATACATCTACACACACACAAATACAAATACACACAGGAAAAACCTGTACAGATCTTTTAGTTAAGCATCTTCCAGGAAAATTGTTAGTATAAGGAAGTGACATCTTTCAAGCCAAAATAAGACACCATTTTATCACACTATATAATCACTTGTGTATCAACAATTCAGAAATTTGCTTTCTTTATGCAGACAAAAAACCATCCTACTGAACTTCAAAATACAGACAGAAATTTGTGATTAGCAGTTGAACCATTAACACTGCTCTAATCATCCTTTTCATTTAGGACATCTGTTTCTAATTAAGGGACTGCAGGCAGCTCTGTGAATGGTCAAGGACCATCTAAGTGTTGAATATTAGGAAAGTGCACTCAAGCACTGCTCCTGCCAACATCACTATGTAGTCAAACAGCTGCTACGATGTGCAATGAAAGAAACGGGATTGCAGAACTAGGCAACCCAGTCTCTATTTATGAGTATTTAAAATCAACCATAGAATGAGAGTTCTTATAACAAGCCATGTTATTGTCCAATTCCTAATAGTTTTCAAACTAGCCCTATTTTTTAAACAAAGCTTTTCTTGGTTAGCATTGCAATCATGAAAATGGTATTCAAAATAGGATGAAAAGTATTCCTGGTTGAAAAGGGAAGGAGCCTCTGGCTGAAAAGGGCATCTTAATCTTCAAGAAATGGGATTGTCAAGTGAAATAGTAATGCAGCATGCAAGGCAAAACATGTTTGATAATAATCATCTGTGGTATAACATTGCTGTTTCAGGAAAGTAGGATATTTAAATAAATTGTACTGTTAAAACTGTTATCAACTCAAGTCTGTAAATAGCAGTTTAAATTCAGGTCTATGACGCTCTTAGTGTACTCAAGTTGATCCATCTGGTCACCCTTAATGACAAAATCTAAAGTTGCTACTTAAATCACAAATTTTACCAACCATATTGACCTAAAACTAAGAAAACAATGAGATTATTCATTTTAAACAGCGTACTAGCAAATTTCATGTGATACAACTATGTTCCAAAAATGTCACTCACCAAAATAGCCTGAACTGCTATAAACTGCAAATAATTGCAACCCACACATTTTGAAAAACCCAAGTAACTACTGTGTGTGACCAGACTCACAAGATCACACACACATGTAATTTTACTGTAACTTAAAAGTATTAAATACTTTATTTCATTAAAACCTACATTGGGTAGACTAGTCAGTTAATACATTCCATTTCCTAGCAATATTCCTTAGAAGATAAGGTTAAATACAGAAAAATTAAAATACAAGTTTATTAGAATGAAAAGCTTCCTATAGGGATTTGTGGTGTACTGAAGAAATGCACATGTGGCTATCAGTCCCTTCATTTGAACAAACACAGCCATTAACTGGATATAAGAGGCAAAAAGGGAGCAACTGCCTGTCTCTGGCAACTCTGTCCATCATAGACAAAAGCAAGAAACCTCCAATTACCTTTTAAACAGCAGAGGAGAGGTATAGACAACTCTATTAGCTGGGACCTGAACCAGGCTGGGCACATCAATACTTCATGACAGCTCAGAAAGCAAGTTAGTACTATAGTGAGAGAACCCCAAAGAGCAACCCTTCTTCTCCTATGGAGACAAGCAGTCTGATAAGAACATCATTAGGAAGAACCTAGTACAAATAGCAGGAAAAGCTGCCATCATGAAGACTAATCACAATTTCCAAAATACAATTCAGACAGGGTACCTTTTTAGAGGACACAAACACAGAGAAAGCCAAAAAGATGTGAAGTAACTTTTATTTAAATGAAGGCCAGTACTTTGTCCGTTTCATCTCTGACAGTTGCTCTCACCAAAATGTAGGTGGTAGTAAACATAGTTTACCCACCCATAACTTGAGAGCTGCTGCAATTACCCATTCACCACCACTCAGCCTGGACCACTAAACAAACCAGTTTGCCTACCTTCTCACAGCTTAGCCAGAGAAAATTCTCCAAATGCCACCCTAAGAACAGAGCAGTTCAACAACACACAGAGGAGTGCTAAATGCTTCTACAATTTTCATCTTCAACCCAGCATTAGGCCCACAGCTAGGAAGGACACTAACAAATTGAAAAGGCAAAAAAACCCCAGCACTATGGATCAGAACGGATGAAGGAAACGCTGCTTACCCTGAAGAAAGAAGATGAGAAAATAGACAAAGTACAGAGATGAGTCCTGGAGAAGGTGACCTGAATTACAGCAGTTCATGGGGCGGTACCCTCGGAGGGTCACCCTCCAAGTACATAATTAGTGCCAGGCCTGAGAAAAAAAACACTGTTACTAAGTTAATGCAGCCAAGGGGAGAGGGGGGAACTTGGGAATTGGGTGGATAGGGCACAGAGGGTACATTTTCTTTCTTAATATAGAAGGAGCAATGATGGAAGAAGCAGACTTTCCTCACCCACAGTCAAGTCCTGGTGAAAATCAAGAGAAGCCACTGTAGATATCAACTCAGAAGATCACTGCTGCTTTGGTAGAGTGGTAAGGCCTGAGCAGCGCAGACAGCTTCCAAGGAAAAGCAACTTTTCTTTAAATGGTGAAGAACAAAGGGGTTTCCTCCCCCTCCCCCCTCCCCCCTTCTTTCCCATCACCCCTTCCACCCAAATAAAGTGTAAACATTCAACCCCAACACACCATATTCTGCCTACACTTTGCATGGCTGAATATGGCAAATTTATGCTAATCTACACAGAATATTATTCCCATTATGCAGTATTATCATCTGTAAAAATGAAACAAAATACAGCATTAGAATAGATGGAAGGTGAACAATACAGGGATTAAGATCTAGTTTGTATGATTTACTAAAAAAAATATTTTATTCTAATACTACATATATAACAATGTATTTGAAAACTTTGTTCTTCACTTTTAAGGCCATGTTATATTGATGAGCCCTGTAGCTTGAGTTAGGCTGTGCTGTCACATCAAAGTACACCTGGAAGGAAGCAGCAGAGGCAGGAGGGGGAAAAAGAAGTGTGTAGCCTGGAGAGTTCAGAACTATCTCCACTAAAGAAGAAAGAAAGACAAGTTAGATGAAGGGGAGCGGGGGAAACATTAAAACAGAACAACTGTGAAGAAAAGACTGGGAACAGACTTTGCTTGTAGAATACTACAGCTGCCCTTACACCTCACTACAGTTAATGAAGGCTTTTCATAATTGCCTTAGTAGTCAAAATGAGCATATCCCCACAATATATACACACACACATGTATTTAAATAAAGTATGTTGAATGATAAATCATGCTAATATATTCCAACTCCTTTAAGGAGAAGTTAAATAATATTACACTTAAGAATACAAATCTAAAGTCAACAGCCCCTTAAAATGACAGGCTCAGAAGTTGCTCTCCTAAAAATACTGAATGTTTATAAGGACATACAAGTTCCGGAGAAAAGGTATTTATATACAGTTCATTATATTTTTATAGTTACAAGGTGTTTAAAAAACCAAAGAGAACAAAACCAGAAAGCACACGTGCTTAACGTGTCTGTGCTATTATTGAAAACCTGGCAGCCTGCTACTCCTAACAAGTAAATTAAAGCAGCTGCCTCTACAGCGTACCTTGCACTCAAAACTATGCCTAAGGTATCAAGGGCCTTACAACACATGCAAAAAAGCACAAGCACTATTTTCATTACTAAGTCTGCAAAGGAAATCTTCCTTTTCTACTTCCTTGTCCTTCCCACATGAGCTCCTCCAGCTTGATGCACTGTCATGCAGTTCCTCAAGCTAAGGTAAACTGTTGAAATAGGATCCCAACATAAAGCTAAAACAATAAAATCAAACAAGAGCACTCAACCCACAGAGAATAAAAAAAAATACAGTGGCAACCTGCCACTTAGACTGTGGATCAGAAATTACATGATGGCATACAGTTCAAGCAGAGAAAACCAATACCACAGGACACAGTTTGATTTAACTAAAATTACAGAAAAGCTTCTTAAAAGTTTTGACCAATAGCTGGGTGGATCACTTCTCCATTAAAAGGCAAAGTACTCTGAACTGAAGAAATAGGTGGATTCTTCAGCCTACATATGTTCTAAATAGAGAAGGCCTCCATATTTTTTCTTTCAATCAGGAAATATGCTTACAGACACATATTTATCACGCATTCTGAACAGATCCTGTACCATTGCTTGCCCCATAGAGAACAACCCAATTCTCCTTGCAGAAAGCAGAAACATGGGACGTGTATGTTTGAACACTTCATCAGCAAGTACTGTAATTAAGCCTGCCTCTTCATGAAAGATCATCAAAGGATGTCAGAGGAAAAAAAGTAAGCCTCAAGGACACAGTCCTTCTTCAATCTTCCTTCACTGGAATCCCTCCCGTATCAGTTTGGTAAGGAACTGTACCCTACTTCATAGAAAAAGCAGTACCAAAGCCAAAGTCTGTAACATTGGCAAGAAAATTAGCATCTAACTAGAACTACCTCACCATCTAGGACTTGCAGTTATACAAGAAAGACACGTATCTATTCAAGGAGGGCACTATGGGTCTTTAAAGGAAACCAACAAAATACTCAACCTGTACAATGCAATAACCTAAGCACAAGTCTCTGCACCCTGGAAATTACTGGTGGTTTTGACTAGCCTCTTCATGCAATATGCCCACTGTCTGCAACTAACCCTCCCCCACACACACTGGCTAGTCAGTCATGACAGCTAGATCTGTGTTATCATCCTTTCTGTACTCAACTCCCACCTCCCTCCACTGGTTCTCTGAAGCAAAACCTGCCTACTCCTCTGTCCAACAGCCTCCATTTTTAATTACTGTGCTTTGGACGGTCCTAATTTATATATATTAACCTCAGACCTTTATTCAAGTCTGTCTAAGCATTTCCCTTCAACTGCATGCTGGTTTTGCAACATGGTAGGGTGACTGAACGCTCAGAAGTAAGATCTGTGTTAGGTTTTTTGTACACTTTCACATAGTCAACCACAGTATTTCATATTGGATTGTTCTGCCATTAGTTAATTTTCTATACAGTGGGTTCTGCTCAAAATGTCAGCTGCTGTCCTGCACAATATTACTACACATATTCAGAACAAAAGTTTAGGTAAAACCAAAACACACTTCCTTACAAATAATGGCTCATAAGTGAAGTTGTTCTCCTCACACTTTCTTGGCCTCCATTATGATCAAGTACTGTAGGAAATAGACAACAGAGAAACCGCGAGGAAATGGACCCTCTGCCTGATGTAGAAAGGCAGCAAGGAAGCTGCCAGCATCACAGCAAGTACTGTATAACCATGCAGCTAAAAAACAGGGATGACCTAAGCCTACATGAACTTTGACCTCTCAAATCTCCATCATCAAAAAACACATAGCTTGTCACTTTATTTTATTACTTAATAAACAAGGGAGATGGTGTTACAAGTTGAAGCAGAATGTGAATATGGTATATCACATCTTTCATTCTGAAACATTCAGCATTTTATTCCTTGACTACACTTTTGTGTACCAATGCAGCTGTGATGTAAAGCCAGTCTTTTTCCTGCCTGCAGTCAGGGACTTGTCCAAGTACATTTCCAGCCACCTTGTATATTCCCAGGCTTTGTATCATCTCCACACCTACCTTGCAATCTCACTCCTTCTCCTAAGTTAACTGAAGGGATCACCTTATATTAGAAAAGAAGCAACTGGGGAAGAAATGGTATATTTAAATGTGCATGCAATAGAAATAATGTACGGTACTTTGTGCAAGATAGTACTTCTCCCTTTTTTAAAAAAAAAAAAAGTGGGTGAGGGAAAGGAAAAACATCAAGAAGTAATTTTTTCTAAATGAAAATATTAATAAATATTTTTTTTTTCAGTAGTGCTCTTATTTCTTAGAAGCACAGATGGCAGCACAGATGAAATAAGCCAAAACCATAGAACTCCATTCACATACCTGCTATACTTTAAAACTTAGCATGTGGTACCTTGCCATTGAATATATTAGCAGAAAGATTATTCAAGATAAACTAATTGCTTTTAGCTTGTTGTTTTTCAAAAAACTGAACATGAAAAAAAGAACACATTTAGCAATCTGATGTAATGTAAAAAATTAAATACTTACTGCGTAGGAGCCTATGAGGAATGCAGCATTTGCTTGTTTTTTCTGATCAAAGCCAGTGAAATGAATTATTTTCTTCCTTATCAATGAAAATGACTGTATCAAGAAATGAACAAGGTTGTAATTTTGCATTTTAGACTCTTCATGCCTTCCTTTATAAAATTAGATGAATGCAAGGATCTGTTTAAGTACTTTCAGCACCTGTATTAAGAGGACCAAGTATACTGTACTCTAGTCCCTCAGAAGCTTTGGAAGACTCTTGTGCATCCCTACTCAGATTGTTCCAGTATTTCTACCAGTGTCCAGCATAAATAAGTCTTGATATATATTCCAATAATCTTTCTTTTTCTCATTAAATTTATCTAGTGTTTCTGACTTCAAGCCCTATGTCACAGATAGGCATTTATAAGAAGCAAATACAAAGCAGCATTCTCAAAAACATCACAGGCATGTTAAAGTCACAACAGTTTTGAAAACAGGATATAGACCTTTTTTATTCCTAAAGAAAACCCGACTCTAAATAAATCAACTAGTAGTTGTTTCTAAGGATCAAACCCATGAAAATATAAGCTTTGATTAAATTATTTTGAAAGTATTTCTAAACTTTATCATAAATTATTAAATTTCACCTTGGCTTGGCATATAGTTTCTCCACTTATCTCTGAAAGAGTGGAATGGAATTGGCAAGAGAGAGGACACTTCTGTGGTGGTAGCAAAAACTATTCCCCAACTGGCCCTTGAAACAAATTTTTATGTACTTGAAACTACATACTTCAATCACTGCTAAGCTATCATAAAAATCAGCATTTAAATAGCAGTGTTACTTGCTCATATACTATGCAATGCATTCAAGACAAATAAATCCAAGATCACTAGCAGTAGTGTTCCTAACATGCCTCTCCAGTATGACACCCAACATATTCAAAGGGATTATAATATAGCCTTGTGTTGCTTCAGAGCATTCCATAAACAAAAATCAGAGAATGTTGTCTCCAGCAAACCTGTTCATAGTGCCATAGGAATAAAGCAAGTCAGAATTATGCAAACTAGTATCAGTGACAGGAATGAAAATTAAAAAATCTCTGTTACGACTATAATGTTCTGCATACTTTCCCATTTTCACAGTTCAGTGGCAGTTTCAAGATCTAAGCAGTTTTGAAGAGGCAAACTGTGATTCATATTAATGCTAATAAGCTTTTTTATCTGCCTAACAGGTTTCATACTACAACATCTGTTCGAGGTCAACTATCTTGAAGTCATTCATGTTAATTAATACAGGAAATTTCTGTTTTAGAGATACTATGCTCTATCAAGATCCCAATCCTGAAAATTACTGAGTACCCCTCAGAGAAGATAATCTGCAGTAGGAACATGGCAGTCTCCTTCAGGACAATGCTATAAACACTATCAAAGATCAAATGTTGGAACACACCAAAGAGATACCAGAAACAGAAGCCCAAGTCAAACAGAAAAAATCTCAAATTAAAATGTGTTGCATTGCTCCTTCAAGCTCACTGAATACTGGCAGATTGCCAAGAAGACTGAATTCCAGTCTGCATGCATTCAGCAAGTGATTTTTTAGGAGATTAGTATCAGTTACTTCCTCAATGGTGCACCTTCTTGCTCTTAAAGGAGGGTTTTCCCTCCTGATCCTCTTCCTCCCCTCTAAATTAACTTTGATAAAATTTAGCATTTATATTCAAAACTTAGCTGTCTTAGGAAACTATGAAAGCACATGAACAAAATGAACTTTTGGCTCCTTTTTTTTTTTTTTTCCTTTAAAAAGTCAGGAATATTGATTTTTAAAAAGTGTTACCTTTAATTTTTTATTTAGCTTGCAGCAGTATCTGTAGACCATTGCCAGATTGAGTGGTCCAAAGTCTGCATAGAAACTGGTAGAAGAAAGGGGAAAAATTGTACATGAACTCTGTAAATGCCTTTTTTTTCCCCCTTTTTTTTTTTTCCTTAATGAGATTAACAAACCCAGGAATAATAATATATATGTGATATATATCCATCATTCTAAAACCAAGAATGCCTTCTTACTTTTGTTGGAGGGTAGATTTTTGCTGCCTTTAAACAGGGTCTAAAACGTTTCTGTTTCAACACACCACCACTCAAAACCAAACTGGAATACTCAAGGTTTGACAAATTCTCACTACTCTTTCATTCCATGACACGTTTAGAAATTGTATTTTAAGAGCAATTGAAAAGCTTTACTTTAAAAGAACAACAATTAATATTGCTAGAGAAAAGTGAAACAGAGTATAAAGATTGATTAATACTTTCAAAACCAGTAGGCACGTGTTCAGTCAAAAACATTTAAAGAATTAGAAGCATTCCCAATCACATGCAAAGGCATACACTGTTCTTTATAGGGGAAATAATATATCTATTGTCAGCTCATGAAGGCTTGAATTGATTTTGCCAGCTTTTTCTCTCATTCAGGGAAGTTTAGACATTCCACTTAATACTCGAGCCACCAAAGACATCCCCTTCAGCTTGCAGTGCTCGATGTCCATATCTGAACACCTACTGCTGCATCATGTTCTTCTGTCTTCTAACAAGAATGGTTAAAATGAAAGCTTCTGCTTTGAAACAATTTTTAAGAAATGATGATGGGAAGTGAAGAAACCATTCTAAATCATGTAAATCATCATGACAGATAACTCTGAGAGGATCAAACTCATGTAATTAGTTCTATAATGGGAATGGTATGTTTCTCTCAGCAACATTTAAAAACAGAATGTCAGTTAGATGGGCTCCTTGTTACTGTTCTAACTTATTTCCTTAAAAAACAGGAAAAATTAAGTCTCTACTTACTTCTCGTATACAAGTTCATCATCTATGCAGAAATAATGGGCATCTGCAGCTCCACTCTTTGGTTTTTGGCAGAGAATTGCAAAATAAAGGCGATCTGAAATGCAAGAAAATTTAAAACTTTTATAAACATCACACTTTTCTGATGGAAGTCTGAAGTACTAGCTGTCAAGAGAACAACTTTAAATGGTTTAGAATGAACCTTATCTTCTTCTAAGTATTACCAAACTAGATATTGTTATTTCTCCGATGTTAAGCAACAAGGCACACAAAGATTGAAGCTTTTTGCTCAGCAGTGTTCCCATAATCCACAGCTCTTCAGTGTTCTTTCCCAAAGTGTTCCCAGGAAAACTAGATGGTTTGACAGCACTGCCATACAGAAGATGTCTGACTTGTACCCACACACACGTTAGAGACCTACCTCCTTTTGGCAAGACTCGACCTGTTGCACTCCAAATACCACCACACACACAACTGAGCCACAGATCCCTCTGTAGCTCATAGCACCTATGTTAAGCTCAATGGCAAAGCATTCTCAACATTCTGTAAACTAATTATTTCAACAGTTAAATTATACAGTTAAAACCTGCAGGTGACAGACTCCAGAGGGATGTGAGGGGGTGAGGTGGCAGACCAGTGCTGCTGGCAGCAGAGCCACCACCTGGACATCTCCATCCCCACTGACATCCCCATCCCCACCTCAGCTGCATCTTCAAAGTCTGTGCACATGCAAGCAGGAGGCACATTGTGCTTGCCCTGGCTTCCTTTGTTAGGCTGAGGAGAAAAAAATACTAGTGGTATTCACACAGATATAAATTATTTTTGTGGCCGGGGACGCTGTAGCCCCAGTGAACTTTAAACACCAGCTGTGCTGCTGTTGTAAATTGCTATGCTGGTGGTAATTGGTCAATAAAAATTAAGGCGTTGCAGCACTGCAGCAATACTTTTTTCTTCCTCCTGCTGAAAAATTATTATAAAATACGTGGATTAAAATTAAAACCTAAAAGGAAAGATCTTTAGATTTTGCAAACTAGTTGCCTGGTACTATTACTTGAATAACAAAACAGATCAACTGCATAAAAGATGTAACTTCAAAGCATAATTTCCAATGAGGAAAAATCGTTATCTCTTTTTCCAAAGAGCAGGAAAAAATAGACATTTTATACTTCAAAACAAAATCTTCCATGACTAGTACTTAGAAATCACTACCTGTAACTTAAAAATACATAATAAAGTTACCTGCATTTCAACACTGATGTGCTCAGTGCTCTCCTACGTACAGCAGTATTTCAGGGAGTAGTGTAAACATCACCAAAAGAGCACATTTGCTACATGCACATTTCAGTAGAATATCAGCCTGATGTGAATGGTTTGGCTTAAACATTTACAGGTCAGATGCAGCCAGTGAGATGTACAGTAAATCCTGAACATTTTTAGGAGGTGACTAAACAGGCCCACAAAGAGAAATATCTGTTGAGAAGCAAGTGCACCGATACCCCAAATGGATGCAAAACACACTGTGGGGAAAAATGCTTCACAGAAAGGCAGTCTGGCAGAAGTGTTCAGGCCATCACTTTGGGGTAGAAGGGGGCCCAGATCCCCATAACTCTCCTGAATCTGTCCCCACTACTGTGTTACTCCTTTTACTGTGTGAAGGTGGATTTATGTAAATCAGAAAGTGTAAGAGGTATCCTAATACTCTATTTAAAAAACAAAACAAAACAAACCCCAAACCAAAGCTGTTTTGCTGTTTTACCTAACTCTGCTGAGATTTGAGAGCTAAAGAGTGTATGTGGGAGGACTGAGGTCAAAGGAGAAAGCAGAAAGTGGAACTGAAAAGATATGTTATCTAGGGATTGTGTTTAAACTGGCATCACTAGATTAAACATATGTCACACTGCAGCCACAAGCTATAGTTTCACACCACTTCCAAACTGATTTAATGTCTACCTGCCACCAAGTTCCTTACGGGGAAAAGTTTTCTTCTGAGTCAGCTCACTCAACCAGCCCATTGGGGGTTAACTTCAGGAATACGCAGCCAGAATTTTTCCCTCAATGGCATCTGTCCTTTACATACAGCCTAATTATTGACCTAGACTGAGCTCTCCATGTACACAACCAACCTCCCCATCAAAGTCAGGGCAGACTGGCTGTAGTACTCAAACTGACACACCGCCTTCTTGCACACCAGCTTCTTCACATAAACACACTTCCAAAAATGTAAAAGCACTACACAAATAGTAATGCAAAATCCTCAAATACAAAAGGAAGATCAAAATGAATATATATTTGCACGTGTCAAAGAGCTAAAATAATTTAGCATTTGCTCCTAAACAGTAGTTGGAGTAAAAGAATCACTTGCTTCCTCAGTGTTCGTACTTTTGCTGAAAATCTTCTGCAGCTTTTGCAAAAATGTCCAACAAAAGTAACTCCTGTCTTGAGCAAACAATGTGTACATGGCCTTTTAAATTTCTGTTGGCATTCGATTCTGCACTGCTACCCCTGGATCGTGGTAATTGTTGCTATTCTTAAAACACCAGAAAGAGTTTAATGAATTTACAGAACTACCTGACAATCCGAGCAGTGTCTGTCAAATGGCAATATCCTGCCAAGCTGTCCGCTCCAGTGCACCACTAACAGTTGCTCCCTATTATGTAAACAACAGGCTCCAACTTTTTCACGTTTCCTACAGGGAGATTTTAGAAATTAACTGCACTAGAAAGAAGTCCTTTCCCATAAGTATATTTACTTTTCTAATGGCTTACCAGTCTGATTTTTTTTAAGAGCAACGCATGCTGAGAAAGGAGAATGCCTCTTTAAGGATCTGATTGTAGGGCTTAAATATAAAAAACCACCAGAGCACTGATGAATTGATTTTACTGGGTTTCCACAAAGGTTTGGACTGCAGCATCAAGACTTCCATTTTTTATTTATGCTTTCTTTGCTAATTTTAGCTTTTTAGTATTTCGATTACATAGAGTGTGCTTGAGCACTTCCAGATTCCTGCAAATTTCTGATAAAATGTCATCCTAAAACTATCAAACTAGAGCAGACCTTTCTAATCGTCTCTCAGAAGAAGAGTAGGGCTCCCTACCTTACAGGCTGCATCTGCACTGCAATTAGGAGATATGACTGCAGTATGTTAGATATACTTCAATTACACTTAATTTTGTTAGCCTTATATAAGAAAACAGTTGACATACAGAAATACGGATGTCACTGTAAGCAATTAATTTGTGTAAGCATCCAATGTGCAGGAAATGTGCTTATGTACGCCTAACTGAGGGCAATGTTACCACAGCTTTCTAGTGCTGGTACATGAACTAGTGAGATTAAACCTAATAGCACAAGCATGTCTACACAAACTATAATACACATCTGATCGTTGTGTGCATACAGGAGGAAAAGCATTTTGCTTGTTTTTCAGACCTACAGTGTTCTGTGGAAATAGATGTGTAAAAAAATGTAAGCTACCACTTAAAAACCATGTTAATGTGAATACAGAGAAACCAAAATAATCTCCTTCCCTTTACTCTCAGTAAGCCTGATGCTTCTCAGGATCTGCTGCACAGGCCTCGGAGAAAGAAATTTCAGTAATTCAAGAGAGCTAAATACCAAACAGACACTCACTGCAGGACAAGTCTGCATATGATCAGCGAAGATTATTTCATAAAAAGAGAAATTCTATACTTCTATTGTTAAACAGATGCTTTAGATGAAAAATTCAGGAGACTGACAGTGCAACAAAAGCCAATGTTAGTCTGTTTTGAATTACCAAGAATGCAACCAGAGAGTTATTTACTATTATGAGTGTTTTTCTAAATTCAGAGTTGGTACATGGTATTTTGTTGTGTTTGATTTAAAAGACTCCAAAATATTAGGAAGAAACATGAGAAAACAGACAAAATCTGTTACAATGTCAAGACAAAAACATTTTCTTTTTAGTCATTCTATCCTTTAAAAGATTCATTCACTCCACTACAATATTTCAAACTTAAGTGATGACAGATTTGGCAATCAGAACAACAGCCTGGCCTCTGGAAAAGAAAATGAAAGCACACTAAAAAGCTAAAGGAACTTTTTATTTACAAGAAAACCATGCAAAAAAGTCCTTTAGGGCCATGTCAGGACTGACCAACACCACTGTGTTCCTTTATTCAAGTAAAAGTCCTTGCACTCTGCTGCTTGTCTGATATACAAGCTTACTTTATACACGTTCGTGCACTCTCAGTGCTGGATTAGGTACTAAGTGCCTTAAACTTGTATTTAAAATCTTAACTTTGAGAAAGACTCACAAGTAAGTGAAGTCATATTGATAAAAGAGTAAATACAACTTTTGTACTGAGATATTGTATAATGAAAACTAACTGAATGTGTTGATAGTCGAAATGTTGAAAAGCTTAGTGATAGTCTGTAGATGTGTCCTTAGAATTTCAAAATGTTTTCTACAGAATACATGAAGTTTATAATGACAAACCAGCAATACTGGAAAAACAAGGCAACTCAATGGTTTGAAAAAAAATCCAACCCAACCAACCAGCCAACAAACCACCACCAAAACAAAACCAAACCAAGAAACAAAACCCACAA
Source organism: Chloroceryle amazona (assembly GCA_027560015.1). NCBI lineage: Eukaryota > Metazoa > Chordata > Aves > Coraciiformes > Cerylidae > Chloroceryle > Chloroceryle amazona. Next base: position 56,653 of record JANHFX010022259.1, read on the forward strand.
AAAAAAGCGCACAAAATCAAGAAAACAACCCACTTATCAATGAACTTATTAATCCAAATGCTGTTTCATAAAAAAACCTCCCAGATGACAGCAGAAGTAAAATGATTCCAAGTAAAGGAATAATATAGTGCAGCTTAAAGCATCTTTTAAGATCTAAGCTCCTCATTGTAAACCAACTGGATATACATTTAACAGGAGGACAAACAAATGTCAAGAATTGCCCCCCAGTATCATATAACTTAGAATTTAATTCCATGTATAGTCACTGTAGTTCATTTTAGAATTAACTACTGAAAAGAGGTGAGAGAGAAACACACTATCTGCCTATAGGTTTATGCATTGTAAATCCACACCTTCTTTAAAATGTTTATAAAATCATAACATTGACATGGAAAAGCAGCCAAGAAAGGAAATCAACAGCTTTCAAGCATCTTGCACAGAGTTGCTACATTTTCTACAGATCATATAAATTACTTCCTTGAAAGATATGGGAATATGATTCTAATAAACAGCAGAAATTCATTCAGTTCCAGAAAACTGTATTCATACAAGCAAGCCTCACACATTATTTGAGAAAAAGATAATGCAGCGTAACAGACCAAAACACTTTTTTTTACAATAGCTTTCTTCAACTAGTCTTAATAGTAAACAAAAACATTTAGATGACCGCTTAAAAATTATTCTGACATATGGCTGATGCATATAATTCATTAGGAAATAAAGCAGTGTAATAATTACACTTTAAGTATTTTGAGTATAAAATCCATGCACATAATGGATTACAAACTTTGCTGTTTATGAATGTAATATCAAGATCCATAACACTTTACAGCTATTTGGGTTCGTTTTCTGCCTCTCCGTGCAGTGAGACAAAATTAAACATTAAATATAGTAATCTAAAGCATTTTAACCGTTTGTTATACTGTGTACTGCTGCATATGGTGAAATCCCATTAAAAAAAAATAAAGTTAAAGCCTAAGTGATGTACTGTATTATTTAAACAGGTGAACATTGCTTTTGAGAATACAGTAATCTAAGTGGCTTGTTGATGCCAGACGTGTATTATCAGATCCAAGCAACTGCTGCAAGAGAATGGTCAGACTGATGTGCTTGCTACAGATCTGAGGTGGACATGGCTGTACAGTATTGTAGGCAGTGAAATTACTTTGATTCAAAAAATTGTCGCCTGTCAAATGAGGGGTTTCTACATTTAACCTTAAAACTGTACCATGGTAATTTGCTATAGAGATGGTTAGTTACAGGAGTAACTTGAGTTATTGTAGCATTAGAGTTCTGCATATAATTACACCATTATGTTTCTCCATGTAGATTAAGCGTAAAATGCTGCTTTTTAGACTATTCGGGATTTTATTCCCTGACAGTATTAGAATTGTTTTTTAAATTAGGAATCTGGTACGCTTTGAGGGTTCACATTCTTCCTACATCCTTATACCCATTTCTAAAACACAGTCTTGTGTTTTTCTAAGCCTATTGTTATCTAGGAGACACACTAGTTAATTTAAAGAAATCTGTTTCTTGGCATAGGTAAGAATGGTGTCTTTTATCCACAGATGCTCTTTGCCCTTTTGCTTGCTCTGTCTACATACAATTAACTACACCATTCACAGAGAACTGATGAGGTGGGGTTTTTTGTGTTTTGTTTTTTTTTTTTTTGTCTGTTTGTTTTAATATAAGTTGAAAATACTACCATTCTCAGATTCTGACAAAGGACATAAAACCTAATTTTATTATTATTTAGTTTGTTTGTTTTTTCTTTAGGTAAGCGAAACTCAAGCATGCCTTTTAGCTGGGGAACTCAAACCTAAATCCGGAATTATTTCGACTGTGATGCAATAAGCTTCTCCACAGAGGCAGGTCCTGGTGCCAAAAAAAACATGACTCAAATCATAGGGCCACAAAAAGGAGGGCACTGTTCAAACCGGCCTGCAGAAGCCGGGGGCACTCGTATGTCAAGGAGAGGTGTGACACTTGTCCATTATTTTACCCATTATCCAGTAAGCACAAAATTAGGAGAAAAATACATATCTCAGCATAGAGAGAAATATGTTACTTTCACACACACCCCCTAACGTGTTTTAATCGTTCAAATACATTTTCCCTTTACTCTCTTAGAGACAGCACAAGGCGATTGCTTGGTACAGCCAGAGTTATTGAAAACAGAAAAAACAAACCAAAAAAACGCAACAAAACACGATGTGCTTTCCCCTGGAACGACGGCCGGACTGGCGATGCATTTCTGAAGAATACTTCGCACTCTGAAACGCCAGAGAGACAGCACAAGGCGATTGCTTGGTACAGCCAGAGTTATTGAAAACAGAAAAAACAAACCAAAAAAACGCAACAA